>PVKU01005055.1:0-131599 GCA_004027475.1 Anoura caudifer
GTGGAGGGAATGAATTTCACACTTAAGAAGTCCCTGTGTTGTGGATGGAGGGCATTGGATGTGTGAGTTTGTTTCCTGCACCGGTGCCTGACCCACGGGGTGAGCAGGGCTCCTCCAGATGCGAGGCCTGGTGGGGGCTGCCCACCTGGAGCTGGGGGTGTCCTGGTTCTGGTCACTGTCCTGTGGACTAACAGATGGAGCCTGTGGGCTAAGACAAAACCACTTAGAAAGTGCTTGCCTTTGCTCCCCCTTGTCCAACTCCAGATTCCCTGTTAGTTCGAATTCTCCTTCTCTGCCATCTCTCCAGAGTTTCACCAGCACTGAGGCCGAAGAGTCGCAGAGTGTCACCCTTCAGGAATGCAAAATGACTCTTGTCCCAACACAGCTCTGCTTAATGATACACTCTCCAAATTCAGGGAGCTCATTTGAGTAAAATACAGTTTTTGCTTTTCACGCCTTTGCTGCTTTCTCCAAACAAATCCTGGGAGAGACTGCCGCATC
The DNA here is from genome assembly GCA_004027475.1 of Anoura caudifer. Taxonomy (NCBI): domain Eukaryota; kingdom Metazoa; phylum Chordata; class Mammalia; order Chiroptera; family Phyllostomidae; genus Anoura; species Anoura caudifer. The sequence goes on from PVKU01005055.1 coordinate 502, forward strand.
AGCAGTTTGACAGTTTGGAGCTGTAAGAGGGAGTCTCGAGTCTGGAACTTCATGTCTCTCCTGATTAAAAAAATAAAGACCTTTGAAGTGAATAAATCTGCGCTTGGCAGGGCTCTCATCTGGCATGGGCGCACTTTTCACAGACCAAGCTAGAGCGGGAAACACTAATGCCCCACCCTCCCCACCGAGACTCCCTGCCTGCTAACCCTTCTCACACCGCACAGGGTCCTCCTGGGGAGGGCTGCGGGCCCTTCCCCCACAGGCGACCACGGACATGAGTCCCCCAGCCGTCCCCTCTCCAACTCCCTCACCATCCTCTCCCCACCCAAAGCAGCACACACAGAACGCCACTCCCAACACTGAGGCATCGGTGAAGCATCAGAGGCTGAAAAATGGGGCCAGAAAGTGTCCTCTCTCTCTCCCTGTGGCTCCGGCGTGCTGCGGTTGTCTGACATTTGGGGGGAGAGGGCAGCTCCGGTCCCTGGGCATGCCCTGTTCCCTCCACGGATCCTGCCTTCATGTCATGGGAGGGTGGCCGGTTGACGTGTCAGCTCCCCCAGGACAGGTGCATGGTGACGGCCGTCCCAGGACGGCCGGGGATAGTACCCCTTGAAGTGTGGGCTCACTCAGCTGGGTGTGCCGAAGGGCTGCTTTTTCGTGCAGAAAATGAGCTCGCAGCACGTGTGTCTCCCAGAGATGAACACGGCCAGGCTCCTGAGTGTCCCCTCACCTGCCACTCTGGGGACCCCTCAGATGACCTGGCGGGGTCTGGACTTCGCGTTATTTTGAAGGTGGAAAGACTTTGGGTGCCAAAAAGGTACACTGCCTTCTGAGGTAGAGGTTAGACTATCTCCTAACTCTCCCTTTGGTCCCGGAAGAAGCACCCCACAGCCCAAGGGAAGCCCTGAACGCAGTAGGAGTGACCCACATGGAACGTCTCCAGGCTGGGCTGCTGTGCTCAGTGATGTCGGCTGGGCACGTCCCTGGCCCTGTCCTCCTTGGGGCTGGGGTGTCCCAGGCCTTGTGTGACCAGGGGTGTGCTTGGGTCCCAGGACTTGCCCTCGGGAGTCCGGAAGCTTAAAGACAAAGGCAGCAAGGACATCTGGCTGGCCCGCTCTTCCCCTGACCCTGGAGGAAAGAGGACAGAAAGGGACAGGAATGGCATGGCTCACACCTGGGCTGGGCGCTGCTGTCCCCTGGCTGGAATAAGAGTAGGTAGGACTGCAGGCCTGCGACAGGTGGCTTTGCAGTGTTTGAAGGGCTGGGGCCAGGCCATGGAGTCAGACCTGTCACTCTGGGTGGGAGGGGCTGTACCAGCCATGGGAGGAAAGGCGGGTCCTGGGGTCGGACGCCTCGGAAAGGAAGGCAAAGGTGGGCGATGGAGAGCTGCAGCTTCTCTGGGAGTGGGGGTGGCCCACGTGGCTGGGGGCTGGGAGCTCTCTGGAAGGGCACCCCTGGGGTCTGTGTGGGGACCTAGGAGCAGACCCCTCAGGAGCAGCCGTGGGGTCCTCTGGGCTGTGCTTCCCAGATCCCACGGGCTCTTCGTAAACTTTGTAAAGTGTTATTTGGAGCAGAGCTATGACATCAGCATGGTGACCTCCCTAGTGCTCCTGGCAGCCACGGCAGCAGCGGGAGCTGGGGAACCTTAGCCCCTTATTCTGCGTGGTGAGGTGTAGAAGGCAGCTTCCACCATGGCCAGGGACTCCGAGCTGGTGGTCATACTCTTCGAAATCCATCCCTTTGAGTGTGGACACAAATGTCACTTGCTTCTAACCCAGAGGGTGGGGCAAAGCTGATGGGACATCACTTCTCTGATTCAGTTACATAGGGTCTTGGCTTGGCCCTATTGTCAGACTCGATTGCTTTCTTTTTAAAAAAAAAATAACCTTTTAGTTTTCAGTTACAGTTGACATAAAATATTAGTTTCAGGTGTACAACATAGTGATTAGACATTTATCTGTCTTGTGAAGTGATCGCCCTGGTAAGTCTAGCACCCACATGACGCCATAGGCAGTTACTACGATATCGTTGACTGCATCCCCTCTGCTGCACTTGACCTCCCCACGGCTGTTCTTGTAACTGGCCATTAGTACTTCGCAACCCCGTCCTCTCTTTCACCCAGCCCCTCGGCCTCTCCCATCTGGCAACTGTCAGTTTGCTCTCTGACTCTGGGAGCTTGTTTCTGTTTTATTTATTCCTTTATTTTTGTTTTTTAGATTCCACATATAAATGAAATTATGTGGTATTTGTCTTTCTCTGTCTGACTTAGTTCACTGACTTGTTTCACTTAGCACAGTACTCTCCAGGTCCACCCGTACTGTTGCAAATTGAGTAATATTCCATTGAGTATATACACCATACCTTCTTTATCCACTCATCTACTGGTGGACGCTTAGGTTGCTTCCATATCTTGGCTACTCTAACTAATGCTGCACTAAACATGTGGAAGCACATGTCTTTTTGATTTAGTGTCTTGGGTTTCTTAGAATAAATACCCAGAAGTGGAATTGCTGGGTCCTTCTTTGTCTCTTGTTACACCATTTGTTTTAAAGTATTTTTGTCTGATATACGTATTGCTACCCCAGCTTTTATTTTTTCATTTCCTTTAGCAGAAAATATCTTTTTCCATCTCTTTCAGTCTGCATGTGTCTTTCGTTCTGAGGTGGGCCTCCGGTCTGCAGCACACGCCAGGGTCTTGTCTTATCAGTTCAGCCACCCAAAGTCTTAGGATTGGAGCGTTTAATCCATTGACATTTAAAGTAATTATTCATAGGTGTGTTGTTATTGCTATTTTATTATTCCTATTTTTGGTCTTTTCTTCTTCTTCCTAAAGAAGTCCCTTTAACATTATCACAAGTATTACAAGTCCCTTGTGATCCTGGTTTGTGGGTAATGAGCTCCTTTAGCTTTCTCTTGTCTGGGATCTATTGCTTTCTTTCCTGGCCCCCAGGAAGCCGTGTTGGAGAGGCCCTCGTGGCAAGGAACTGAGTGGGGCCTCTAGCCGACGGCCAGCAGGGAACCGAGTCCTGCCCGTAACCACTTGAACTTGGGCGTGGCTCCTTCCCCAGGGGAGCCTTCGAACCAGACCTCAGTCCTGCTGACAGTTTCACTGCCGCCTGGGAGACCCTGGAGCAGAGGGCTTGGCTGAGCCAGGCCTGAATTCCTGGCTCAAACAACCTGAAAGAATAAATGCTGTTTTAAACCTTTAATTTGCAATTATCTGTTATGCAACAACAGATAACTGATATAAGTAGTGCCTTGAAAACATGCTAAAAAATATCCGCGGATATATGAAATCGGGAGGTACTACCACTGACAACCAGGGCTCTAGGCAACTGTTGCTATAAAAACATGACATTAAAAAGGAGAGCAATTAATTTTGCAGTCACAGATCGATGATGAGATTAAGAGAGCCTGGATATTTGGGAAGTTGCTTGTGAATTATTTATTTCTCAAAATTACGCGTCCCACCCTTTGCTCAGAACCACCTCTCCTCTCTCCTCGTTTTCCCATTGCCCCCTGGATACTGCTCTCCCGCCTTCCCTGTTGGGCCAGTGACTCAGGTGGACCCTGTGCCTGTCTTTCATTTCAGTTTCTTCAAAAGACATTGACTCCCCTTGGCTCCTTTCATAGCATCTGATGATCAAGTGTAGCTGTCCAACCACCGCCCCCCACCCCATGCTCAGACTTCGTACCCCAAGGGGAACCAGATCCTCTGAGCCCTCATAGGTCCAGAGAGGGGGTTAGACGTGAGATGCATCTGTTCAAGGAAGACTTGCAGCAATCAGTGGATAATCAACCCAAAAGGAGTGTGCGATGGGAGCGATATTTAAGGGAATATCGTACAACCTCAAAATCTGAAGCCTTGGAGGCCAGCCAGCCCGGCCCCCCAGCCTGCATATTGGGGACACTGCTTCCAGTGGGATTCAGGCTAGAACCTGGGGTGGAACGCAGGCCAGCCCACACTGGCAGTGCCACTGCGGCCACACTGTGGTCCTTTCACCAGATGTGACCTGTGGGGTCCGTTCTGAACGGCAGCGTTCCCCAGCAGGGCCCCCCATCATGGAGACGGGAGAAGGCCCAGGGAGCTTGGATGTCCAGGAAGTGGCGGCCTCCTACCACTCCATCGTCTCAGCGCACTCTGCCTGGGGGAGATCATGACCTCATCCCTCGGTGTGTTTTCTCTCGGTCGAAATCCAGCTGCCGTGGAGAATTTGCGTATTTGGAAGTTTACAGTTGGATTTAGAGTCTCCTTAATTCCTCCTCAGCCTTGGCGATCTTTCCCTCAGACGCGGTGCCCTGCGGGTAGGCCTTTGCGGTGCCACGGTCCTGCCCACTCACCCTCCGAGTCAGGTGAAGCGTGGAAAAGAGACGTCCGCGATGAGCAGGATGCTGCGTTCAGGACGTTCCCCTCGCTGCGTTGTCAAAAACGTCTTTTGTCTGATTAACTTGCCTTCTATCAAAGTATTTAAGTTTACTTGAAAGATAAACTATTTGGGAGGTTTTCTTAAATACAACAGCCATTCGTATCTCCTTATTTTGAAGACCAAAACAAAAACAAAAAATTCAGTCACCACCTAGACGTGAAGAACGATAAAAGATTCATACATGCGACCACTTACTCTCTCATGCCTGACCTTCACACAGACGTCCCGAGACAAAGGTTAAGTCAGACGTGAGCCCTGCAGAACAAATATTCTCTTGCAGGTCTTTGCGTGTGGCATTCTTGGTCTTGGGAAATGGGTTGCTTTCCAGACCAGGAAGGAAGTTAGCTGGGTGGACCCAGGGGTACCAAAGCTGGGTACCACAGGGTGCTGAGGATGCTATAGACTGCACACTGGGCCAGGTAACTCCCGACTCTTCTATCCTGATAAACGCGGTCCTCCTGCCGCCGTGGGGGCAGGCGAGCAGGCGGACCTCTGCAGAGTGGAGGCTGGAGGGGGGGTGTGCTCACCTGGGCAACATGGGAGGTCAGACCAAGAGCAAAAGCAAAACTGAGCATGTCCAAATTTCTTTCTTTCTTTGGCACTGGGTCTCCAGGGATCTGGCCTTGGCCTGGGAGCTGGCCTCACAGGGAGGAGTGATGGATTGGGCTGCAGACCTAGAGCTGAAAATGTTCAGAATCGAACAGGCAGAGTAGGAAGAACAGGAGGGGACCGGGCAGAAAGGAGGAAAAGCCCTGCAGCGAGACTGCACGTGGGGGCACAGCAGCAGCAGCAGCGAGGACCAGGGCACGCAGAGGAGGGTGCGGAGGGTGCGGAGGGGGAGACCCGGGAGACTCCGCTCGGTACAGGGACCTCTGCAGGGCCCACCGGATCTTGTCTCCGGTGGAGAGGAAGCAGGAAGGCTGACTCAGCACCGCAGGTCCAGGGTTCCCAAGCCAGGAATGGAGCTCGGGGAGCTGCCAAGACAGAGGGAGGCTAGAAGCTGGTGTCAGATATAGAGTTACCAAGACAAGACCAAGTTCAAATAAGGACCAAGAGTGAGAGGATGTGCAGGGTGGAGGGGAAACTTTGCCTGGTCCAGGAAACATGTTTAGTCTCTGCCTGCATTATTAAATAAGCCAGCTTATGCCTTCCAGGTGGGTCAGGTGGGCTACTGAGGGGGCAGGGCTGGAAGTGATCACGTGTGCTTATTGTGGGCAGTCATCACTCGGGGAGCGGTGACGGCTCAGGCTCATTCCGCCCCTGGGAGGGAAAAAGAAACACAAACCACAACCTCTATACCCTGGGTCTGCTCTCCCCAGTGGTGCGTGGGGGCAGCGTCTGCCTGTGTGGAATGAGCCATCTTCACGGGCTATATAAGGTGGAAGCTGGATTTCGTTCTCCTGCCTGGAGCTCCAGGGGCCAGACTGAGGTCTCGCAGGGCGGAAGGCAGGTTAGGAATTGGGGCATCATTTGACCTTTCCTGGAAGCCTGTTTATCGCTGTGATCCTGGCGATGCTACCAATGCCGCAGGAGAAACTGCTGAGGGTGCAAATGTGTCAGCTACGCATTCCTTTTTCTTTGCTGAATTTAGCCTTTTCAGATTTTCCTGCTTCGGTTATTTTGCTGCTGGAATTTTTTTTTAAACCTTACTTTTTCTCCTTTGCCAATAGGAAAATGTGTGCTTCACATTTTTCTTGAATGTCTTCTCCTCTTTCCCCCAAGGACAAGGGCGGGTCTGGCTTTGTGGGTCCTGAAGCTTGTCCAATTGGGAGGGTCCCCTTTGAAAAGAGAATATAAAAACGTTAACATAAAATTAGGTACAAAATTGATCATACTCATTTGGAATGAGAAGCCATAATATATTCCAAATTTTAAAAAGCAGTCATGTGTAAGACACCATAGGAGCTAGAGAAATATCACACACTGTTTCTATTAATTTGCTTCCTGACCACAATACCCCCTTCCTACATTTTTGACTGCGAGCTCTGGTCACCCCCTCCCATACCAACAACCTTACAATCTTTTCTACGGAGAAGAACAAAAGCTACTTCCGCCCTCCCTCAAGCGCGGCTGTTTCGCTATTGACAGTTTAAAAATGTTTCCTTGAGCTTTCAACTCACTTTCAACACTATGTCAAGGTTGGGATTATCATCAACTGTGAGAATGTCTCCACCAACCTTCCTTCTCCGAGGGGCTGTTACGGACGGTGCTTTTGGTGGGGCATGGCGCCCACTCGTGCCCCCCCCCAAACACAGGAGTTCTTGCTAAGTCTGTTTTGCACAATTCTGCTCAAAGAAGAGCAAAGCTGCGCGGCCCCTTTCTCATCCCACACGCTGCCTTGTGGGGCATGTTCTGCAGGAGGGAAGTTCGGTTTTGAATAGGCCTCCAGGAGAGCTAAGTCCTCTGCTTACATGGTTCCGTAACTTACGATTCTGTACATTTCAAACCGGGTTTCTCCTCCACGTGCATCCTGTGTGTGTCCAGGGTCAGGCCCCAGGGGCCACATTCCTGCGGCAATAACTTCCCCGTGACCTTGTATCTCTGTGCCTGACCTGAATGAGTCAGCAGGTGGGTGGGAGCAGGCTTCCTGGAAGCCGTCCCTGTGTCGGGGCAGCGGGCAGTGACTGTGAGGTAGAGACGCACAGCCCACTGCGCCCAGCCGAGCTTCTCTTTAGAGAGATTCCCCAAATGCCCTGACTCTGCAACAGCACCTCGCGGGCCCGGGGAGATGGGGCAGAGGGGAAGCTGAAGTGCAGAGACAATACTCCTGACCGTGAGCAGCCAAACATCTTACTTCGTGTACTGTGCTGAACACGTGTCCTGTGACCAGCTCCCAGGGTCCCCACCCACGGCCCTGGGAGGAGCTCAGGAAGTGCACAGCCCAAGGTCTCTGTGCTGGTCGCTGCCCAATCCAACCTTCCCTCAAATGTGCTTGTTTCTCCGAAGGCCTGATTTCAAGCTCCTGGATCTGGTTTTTAGGCCTAGAGAGCCATTTTTAAGGCCTTCTCTTTTTTGCACATTTTCTTATCTCCCTCCTGATTTTCACTGGGGGCACTTAGCTGGCTTCCCATATACTGATGTCCAGTACCTAGGGCTTTTGACTTCAGTTTATCATTGTTATTTGAAAAGTGTGATGTTATCAAATGTAAGCGTTGTTAAGGTTGGTACAGCGCAGGTGCACACGGAGAGTGGGAGGTACCCTGTCGGCCCACGTGGCAGCAATCTTTCCAGTCGGCTTCTGGGGCTGGGGGAGGGAGTTCAGGGCTGTGGGGACAGTGGCGGTGCTCCAGTGCTCCCAGAGGAGGCGTAACTCCAGGAAGTTGTCACATTTGAAATCACCAGACTAAAAAGAATGCAGGAAAATATAAACCTCCAGCATTTCTAAATGTTGGGTATGTTCAAAACAAAACAAAACAAAACAAAACAGGATGCTGGCAAGTCACGGTTTCCCAACTCCCCGTCTTCTCCCTCCCGTCCAGCGACTGGGGCCCTGGGCTCGGCGATGGCTCAGCCCTGAACGCATCCTGATGAACCAGGGTCCAGGGCCAGCCCTCCCACCGCCTGGTTGCAGCCTGGCGCCTTACAGACCCCAGCACTACGTCACTTCCCCGGGTGCCGTCTGCCACCTGTGCCAGATGAGGAGCGTGGACGGGGTTGGTGGGGAGGTGTCCCAAAGGCCCTCCTGCTCTGTGGCTCCGGGTATCTCCAGGCCTCTTTTAAAATTACGTTCCAGTGCTTCTGTTTGAACGGTTTTTTTTCTCTAACTTCCAGCGCTGCACGGAAGAGGACCTCCGTAACACCTTTTGCCACAAGCAAGAAATGTTTTGCAGAAACGTTTGCTCCAATGAGAATGGGCTCAAGTAGCTGGTTTCTCATTCTCCCTTTGGTGGGACCACAGCTCAGACCCCAGAAAGAGAAGAAAATGTGTCTCGTTTAAGAACCTCCAAACGAGAAGATCCCAGCACCCGTTGTTCTTTCAAGGCATGTAACAGTCATCTCGTTAGCATCGACAGGTGCCTCAGGTGAGGTGCTGGGGTGGGGGACGTGAGATGGCCCCTCTGGGGTCCGGCACAGCTGGGGGTGGGGAGCGGAACGTGCTGGAAACACAGCCCAGGGCTGACGGAGGGAGCCACGGCGCACAGGGCCGTCTGCAGGCCAGCTCTGGCTCCCACACATTCTGTTTGGCTGGAACACTGTTGTGCTACATTCTTTTTCTGAAGTAATGAAATAGTTGCCAACATTAAAAAATGTGGAAAATCTATGCACTCTCACTCCCTACACATTTACAACCCACGTCCCCGCTGTCTCTCTAGTAACTGAGGAGAGAGCCCGTGTTCCTGCCTAGCTGTGGGCCCCTCTTAGGCTTCCTGTGGCCCCACCACCAACGGAAGTCTCAGAGCAGGCCCCCGGGTCACCAGCCAGCCTCTCCGGAGTCCTCTGGCCTGACGACACTAACAGAAATACGATGCTCGCCACGGATGCGCGCAGCACCTGTGATGTACCGTTCTAGCAGCCACGATTCAAACAAGGAGACAAAAACAGGCGGCTTTTAATAATGTGTGTTGTTTAACCCACTTTATCAAAAATAGGATGCAACCGATATAAAAATTATTAGTGACATATTTACATCATTCAGACTAAATCCTCCAAGTCCAGCTTTACCCCTTCAGCACGGGGCAAGCCCGGCTCGCCCCATTTCTGTGTGGCAGGTGGGCTCAGGCCAGCCCGGCACGGGGGGGCACCTGGAACACCACAGAGGGGTCAAGGGTGGGAGACGGCATTGCAGAGGGAGGCCAAGGTCCTTCATGGGGGCCGTAAAGCAGGGGCTTCCTGTACTTCCTTCCAGCGACCATGGGCAGCTCCTGGAATCCTGTTCGGGGGCTTCACCCCAACGCTTTCAAAGGCCTTTATTGTATCCCACCTTCCTCCTTCCACATTTTAAATCCATTTCCTCTTGGACTGTCTTGAGTGGATATAAGGAGGAGCTTCTAGAGGTTTCCAAACTGTTTCCTTTCGAGTGCTGGGTTGCCAAGGAGGGAGCTCAGAGGAGCAGTGGGTGGGCGAGCTGGCCCGGGCTGCATCCCAGCCCCGGCGGAGCGTGCCCTCAGCTTCACACACATGGGCTGTGCGAGGCTTTATTATAGAAAGAGCTTTACTGGTTTTTGTTAGTTCTTTTACTGTTTGAAAAACACTCTTTTATGATACAATCCTCTGGAATATATAAAATAGCCTCTCCCGTGCTGGCTGTATAAGGTGTGTTCCCCCTGTTCCCTTCGTGTGTCTTTTACGATCCTTTATTCACTTCGAACCCCTTTATTCTGGGTGGCCCAATACAAATTGTGCCAGGTATGGCTATGCTAAAAGAGGGTTTTAAAATCTGGGCACATATAATGCCTTCCTAATCTAAAGGGGTTATTTAGTTCCCATACAGCGTCACAAACCCATGTTAACAAGTAACTGGGGGTCTGACTGTACAATCAGAAGCTTTCAAAGGGACTGTTAAGCTGTGTTTGTTTAATTAGATAAACCTGGGCAGCAGTCTTGTTCAGAAACTGATTTTCTACGAGGAGGAAATGGACTATGAGGAGCGAATTGGCTCCTGAACCCTCCAACCAAGCCAACCACCCTCACCCGCGCCTGCCCCAAACCCCTTTGTCAGTTGGTCTCTTAGCAAAAGAAAGAAAGGCTTTTTTCCCATTCTCATGACTTCTGTGGAGCAAAGGACATCTCTACCTCTGGCCTGCGACCATCTCTGACTGTCGTGTGACCTGTGGCGAGAGGGTGGAATTCACAGAGAAGGTTCTGGACTCGTGTAGACAGGCTTTAGAGAGAGTTTATCTGCCTACACTGCTGAACTGTCTGGTCTCCTTCTCTGCTCGCGATGCTTTCCTTGTATTTTAGTCGATAACTGATCACTTCTCACGTGCCAACCAACTGAAACATTCTGTGATGTTTGCAAACACAACTTTCTAGCACCAGATGGTTTCTTTTCACAAATTCTTTCAATATGAGTCTGAAGTGTCCAGCAAACTGGGGACAGACACCCAACGGAACCCAGAAGTACTGGCACAGGAATTCCTGAGGGTGTGCTCAGTGAGCCTCCTTAGTGCCCCTCACACCCTCCCAAAAGGGCAAACAGGGAAGCCAGATGTGTCTGTGAAGTAACAATGGCTAGTGCGACAAGGGCTGGGGCGGGGAAGCATGCCTGGGGACTTTGGGAGGGACAGAGGCGGTGCCCCAACATGGTGTTCAGACATTCCGTCATTCCTTCACCCAGGGGTGGGCACATGGGTATCCCCCAGAGGGGACCTAAGGCCAGGAGATCCATTCTCAGGGGGAACGTGGGAGGGTGCCCACGAGCAAGTCCAGCCGGATGGCTCCGAGCCCACCCCTCTGCTCTCGTACGAGAGCATGTGGACAAACACAAAGGAGAATGGTGCTGTTGTAGCCCTAAGTTTTGATCGGTTCTAACACACATAAAAAAGTAAATCATTTGCAAACTTTGGTTCTTGACTATCAACCTACCCCATTCCTTAGAAATGATCCCTGCAACCCATGTCTTTCAGTAACAAGTTCAAGGGCAAAGTTGCCTCCATGCATCCCAGCAGGAAAAGATGGCACATTAAATGAGGATGATTAAGGAAAGTTTAATATTGTGATTATTTGCAAAAATCTGGATCAGCTTAAACCAGCATGGAACAGCCAGGCCGACCACAGCAGGGGGACTTTATCCCCCTCAGGCTGACGGGAGGGCAGGCGTGGTCCGCAGATTCCCGAGAATCTGATGGGAGATTCTCGATGGGAGCTGCAGCCTTTGGGGAAACTGCCGACACCCTGCAGCTCAGCTCCTTCTGTCTTCTGGGTCTCGGCTTATAAACATGCTGTAGGCCAGGGGACCAGGGATGCTGCTGGGGCTGCCCGTAGAACCCAGCTGCCCTGGGCGTAGAGCAAGGTGCACAGAGGTCAGAGGGCACATGCCCAGCTCAGGTATCATTCCCAGTCCCAACAGGACAGGGCTGTGCACCAGCCAGAGGCCCAGGGAGTCAGGGCCACCCATCCACAGTTTGAGTTCTCAGCAGCTGAAGCGAAAGAGCACATTTTCTCCCAGTCATTGCTTAAAACACATGCCACTCTAATGCATGACTCACTCTGTGTTCCCTCTCACACGCCAGACGGGGAGCTCCCTGCGGTGAGTGAGCACCTGCCTCTGGACTCAGTTCGCTGCAGAGAGTCTGGCTCACGATAGATGTTCAACAAGTGGCAGTGGTCTGAGCAGGTGAATGTTCCGGCCACTCCTGAACTGAAGCTCTGTTCCTTTCAGCTCTCCGCCTTGGTCAGAATCAGTCTGTAAGAATGTGCAGATCAATGAGACTACGAGTTCAGTTTTTGGAAAGAGAGATAAAATAGACAAACCATCAGCTAGATTTGCCAAGAACAAAGAGAGAGAACCCAGATGCAGTCACAGGTCAGCGAGGAGACATTGTCACTAGTGTCACAGAAATACAAAGGATCGTAAGAGACCATTGTGAACAATTATACACCAACAATTAAGCACACCTAAAGAAGTGAGTAAAACCCTAGAAGCATTCAACCTAGCAATGCTGAATCATGGAAAAATAGAAAATCTGCACAGACCAATAACAAGTAAGAGATTGAATCAGTAATCAAAAACCTCCCAACAGAGAGAAGCTCGGGACCAGATGGCTTGGCAGTTAAATTCTACCAAGCCTTTAAAGAAGCATTAATACCAATTCTGTTCAAATTCTTCCAAAAGATTGAAGAGGAGTGAGCACTTCCAAACTCATTTTACAAGGCCCACATTTCTGCGATATCAAAGCCAGATGAGGACACTACAAGAAAAGAAAACTACAGGCCAAGGTCCCTGATGAATAGGGATAGATGCATAAATCCTCAACAAAAGACTAGCAAACAGGATCCCACAGCACCACAGAAGGACCACGTGGCATGACCAGAGGGGAAGCCAGGATGGTTCACACACGCAAACCACTAATGTGACACGCGACACCAACAGAATGAGAGATAAAAACCATGTCATCGTCTCAGTAGATGAGGAAAGCATTTGACACAATCCAGCATCCTTTCATGATAAAAACTCAGAAAAGTGGATGTAGAAGGAACAAATTACACAGAATAAAGGCCACGTACAACAAGCCCACAGCCGAAACCATACTCAATGGATAGGACACCGAAGCACAGGCAACAAAAGCAACACCAAGTGGGACCACATCGAACTAAAAGCTCTGCACAGCAAAAAAAAAAAAAAAAAGAAAATCAACAAAATGAAAAGTCGACATATGGAATGGGAGAAAACATTTGCAAACCATTCATCTGATAAAGCATTAATGCCTAAAACATAAAAGAAATCTGTAGATCTCAATGGCTGAAACGCCAAGTTATCTAATTTAAAAACGGGCAAAGAACCTGTGTAGACGTGTTTCCGAAGCGGACATCCCAGCGGTCAGCCAGCGCACAGATGGGCACTCAGGGCACCAGTCGTTCGGGAAATGCGAACGAAAACCGTGGTGAGATGTCGCTCCATGCTCCTGTCAGGATGGCCGTCACCAAAACACCAGCGACAGCGAATGCTGGTGTGCTGTCGGCAGGGATGCAAGTCGGTGCGATGGTTACTGCGCACGGTGTGGAAGTTGTTCCAAAAATTAATAAACTAATTAGTAGAGCTACCCTGTGATCTCCAGCGGTCCTTCTCTGGGGTTTATGTACGAAGGGAAAAGCATGATCTTGGAGAGCTGTCTGCACCCGCACATTCATTCATTGCAGCATTATCCACAGTAGCCAAGATCTGGAAACAGCCAGAGTGCTCGCTGACAGAGAACGGATGGAGAGAGTGTCACACACACACACACACACACACACACACACACACACACGCGTGCGCGCGCGCTGAAATACTATTCAGCCACGAGAAAGAAGAAAATCCTGCCATTTGTGACCAGGTGGATGGACCTTGAAGGCACTATGCTAGTACAGTAAGTCAGACACGGGAAGAAAAATATCGTATGATCTCACATGTGAAAGATTAAAAACAAACTCACAGAAACAGTAGAACGCAGTCGCCAGGTGCTGCGTGGTGGGGAAGAGGGATGCTGGCCAGAGGGTACGGACTCTGGTTACGTCAGATACATGTGTCCCGGGGATGTAACATGCAATGCGGCGACTGCAGTTGCAACATCACACTGTGTACTGGAAAGCTGCTAAGAGGCTACATCTTAAATGTTCTCACCACTGTCACCGCGATAAAAAGAATGGTACTTCTGCGAGGCGACAGATACGTTAACAAACCTTATTGTGATCGTTGTTTTGTGACACAGACGAGCATCAGATCATCACACTGAAACTTACACGGCGTTGTCTTGGTTATGTCTCAGTAAACCTGGGCGGCTGGGGGTGGGGAGTGGCGTGGTGCTGACCTGCAGGTTTAGTTATCAGGGTTAGAGGCATTTAAGGAGTTTGGGGTTGAGATGCTTATTGACATGGCTGAAATAAGGGACAATAGTCGAGTCCTGAGGCTTCGTGGACCCAGAGGCTGTGAGGGAGGCTGGTGTGTGCATGGCTCTCAGTGGGTCCCCAAGGGTTTGCTCCTCACAGCAGCAGGAGCACGAACAGGCCTCGCTGTGGACTCTGCTATAATCCATACATCTCAGTGGAGGGCAAGTTCAAAGCCTGTTGATACAATCCTGACACCAGTGTAGATTATAATAAATGGGGGAAGCCAAGTAACAAAGGCAAATAATTCTATGCCTGACCTTGAGAAGCAGATTTTGCATATATATAAACATACAAAATACACATGTTTATAGGACTACAAAAATGGCAATAATGTATCCATTTTTCCTGAGGACGTAAGAAAATAAATTGGATCGTCTTTCAAGCTCATTGTTTTGGGTAAAGTAACATAGATGTGCGTAGATAAATATACAAGTACTTGCAGCAATTTGAGGCTTGCCACAATAGTTTAACTTGTAAAACTTATGGGGTTCTGCCTCGGGGGCACCGTATTTATCCTGAGATGGTGTCTCTACAGAAACGCATTTGGCAGAGAGCCATGTCCTTTGAGAGGAGGACTGCCACCCACTTAGCCCAGCCTAGGTGTGTCAGGTCTTCCCAAATCTGGGGACGTGGACCTGTGAAGTTTTCTTCCAGGGCACCAAGAGCCCACACACGTCTGACATTCTTAACAGTTATCATGTTTGGAGATGTCATTCAAAATAGTTATGATTTTCTGCCATATTTCCTTAGGGAAAAAGTAGAAGTCATCAATAAAATTAACCACTTAAACCCCCAAACCTTTCAGGACACTGGAAAGTGCCTTTAATAATAGAGAAAGCAGTAAGCTCTAAAATGAATTTATAGTATGGTGGGTGAGCTATGGAAAAATTGGGAATTGTACTCTAAGTCAGAGAAAAGGGAACTTGTTTTGATTTGCCCATCTTCTTTCTCTTGGAACCAAGTTCCTCCTGGGAAGCCTCTGACAGAGGATGTAAGTTCTCCTAGTGACATTGACCTGAGAGAGGACTAGCTCTCTTTACGGAGCCTGAGTGTCAGTGGCTGACTTGGACCCTTGGAGTACCTGGCTGACTCTGGCTGAAATAAGAGACCTCAGCCCACAGGCTTCGCTGAACAGCCACTGGCCTTAAGCACTTCCCGGGATCCAGTGTCCCCTGGAGACACAGGACCTGCAGCTTGTCAGTGTTCGTTTTTCAGATCCCTGAGCCTGCCCGCCCCTTGTGATGCGATCCCCATAGGGCCACCAAGAAACATTAACAGAAAGTCTAATGGAGCTGGTTTGGTCCTATCTTCCAATAGCAATGGGAGAGTTCCTTGGGATTCAAGTGGTCCTGCAGAGAATTGGTCCGTTTCTCTGTTAATTCTCTTTTTTGCAGATATATCTGGTATTTCACTTTCTCCTCTAAAACCTTAAAGAAGTTGTCCCTGATTTTTATTCTCCGTTGGCATGTCCGTTCCCAAGTTACGAATTTGGAATGAAGAATGAAGAATCCTCCCCAAATGAAGAATTCTCGGTCAGCTTTATCCCCGGGTCTAGGATCCGACTGCACCAACAGATGGGAAGGACCAGGGCCCACAGAGGAGGTTCGGTTTAACTGTCCGATTCTACTGCTGGAAGCATCCACCAGCCCAGGCCTGCCCTGCCCGATGGCGTGGGCCTGGGACTCCCGGTGTGGTCTGAGGGTAGACTGAGTCAGGGACGAGGATTCCCACACAGAGAGGCAAGAACGACTTGGAATGCTCTTGGCTTTCTTCAAGCCCGGAACCCAAACTCTGCAGGGAAGAGGAAGCCCCGGCGTCTGGGCAGGCACTCGGTGGTTTCAGGTGTGGTTCTGTCTTTATGCACAGAGGCAGGCCTGATGAAGGGTGCTCACCCCCTGGAGAGGCCCAGAACAGCCTTGCCTGACGTCAGCCCTTTAAAAGAGTAACCGCTACAGCGATGATGGACGTGTGCTGACCTGAACCTTGAATGGAAGGCTCCCTTCTGAATAAAGCCAACCTTCATTAGGACCTCTCTTACAGAAGCTCTTCTCCCTGCTCCACTTACTTTTGGAAGATTTACTGTCCTCCCTGGTTCTGTCCCTGCTGGTGCCCTGCCACAACCTGTCCTGGACACAGTGCCCTCCGTGGACCAGCTCACCCGAGGTAACCTGGCTGGCCTGACCGGCTCTTTTGGATACTTACAACCTAACAGCTTCCAAGTCGGTCAGAGCCCACCCTTGACTGGCAAGGTGTCTATCATCGAACCAACCGAAAGGAAGAGCTAAAACTTCATGTCCCCTTTTCTAAGATCACTCTCAAAGTGAACATAGGTTTCTCTATCAGTTAACTTAAAATACGTGTTTTCCACATCACTAAGAAATCATTGTTTATTATCCTATAGAAGAGAACCTGTAGACAGTTCACACACCTGAAAATTCCTGCGTGAAGACATGCCCCAGTGGAAGGCGTCCAGCGCGCCCCCTCGCTGGCTTCTCCGGGCACCTGGGATGCGTCCTGCCAATGCGGTGAGAGCTCGTTCCCGAGAGAACTCTTGTTCAGGGACTGTCTCTCAGGACTAAATTCATCTTGACATTATTCTACATTAACGCCGACACCCACAGACTGACGAGCTTTCGTCTAGGAGTTTCCCTTTAGCGACTGAGAAAAAAATTTGGCAGCTGATCATTGCTAGTCTGGTTCCCATGGGGTCTATAGAAACCCACGAACTCAAATGTCCTTCTTATCTCACATGGTGTCTTTGTTCTGTCTTGTTATAAAATGAAGATTTATGTTAATGAACTTCTAATCGTGGGAAAATTCCATGAAGAGTAGGGATATAGAAATGGCTGTGGTTCACATGTTCTTAAGTAACCCCTGAGAGTTCGTATTTATGAAGCCCCAGCCTGGTGCTGAAGAATACAGTCCCCCCGCAACCCTAGGAGGGGCTGCTGCCTCCTCCCTTCTGCAGGGGAGCGAACTTGGAGGCCCTGAGCCAGTAAGTAAAGCCTCGGGGGTTGGCCAGCTGGCGAGTGGCAGCCGCTGGATTTGATTCCCAGCTGGTGCCAGACCCCAAAGCTTATTCCTTACCCGTCTGCTGGTAGGGTTAAGCCATCCCTCCCCCCGAGCAATCAAGAAGCAGCCCCCAAACCTCACAGCCTGCAGTGTTTTTGTGCCATCTGAGCAAGGATTAATGTAGCTAACCTGGTAGTAATGGAGCGAACTACTCCCCAAATGACCCCAAGCTAGGGGGCAGGAGTGTCAAAGGCGGTGCATCCGCCTGCCTACCTCCCAAGGGGGCCACTCGGCTCCGCCAAGGTTTTCACTGTGACTATTAAGATTCCCTTTGAAACCCAATACGCCTGACAATGGCCCTGGCTTCAGGCCTCTCCCAGTTTCCATGTGGCTGGGCTACTTACACTACAGTGACAATTAGGGATTTGTCTCGTTCCAAGTGCATCTTAAAGTGGAAAGTTTGTTGGACCCTCCCCCAGCTCTGACCCGCTGCCTTCCTCGTGGCTTTCGGTCCCTGGCCCAGGACACAGCTGCAGGAACCCCCTGCCGCCAGAGCAAAGCGGGCCAGGCCCAGGACCGTGCGAGAACCGGACACGGGAACCTGCCCGGCTGAGCCCAGGGGCTCTGCTGGCTTTCTCAACACTGCACTTCACACCCCTCGGCCCCTTTCCTGGGGAGCTCAGCTTACAAACTCGAGGATTGCCCGTTAAGCTTGGAAGCAAAGATAAAAACAAAGCTTCGGTGTGCCAACCTGGGTCTGCTTTATAGCATCTGTGAAGAGAAAACTCTATTCACTAAGGTTTTAGGCAAGAACTGCCTTGAGGCTAAAGTGTGGATTGTCGGGGAGATGTTAGAAGGATTTGCTTTCGTTGCTAAAACTTTACTTTGCTCTGAAACTCACGTACATTTTGAAATTTCAGCGTGGAATGTGTGTATTTACACGGAGCCCCCCTCACCTCTCCTTAAGACGCACAGGCCAACCCTCCGACTCCCTGAAGCCCTCATTCCCACGCAGTCTCTGGTCAAGCCGCTTCCATCTCCAGGCGGGTGACGTGCACATTTTCTTACCGCATCCTGTCAAAGCTGCCTGTGGTGCCCAATGACTGAAAATGCAATGGAAGAGAGAGACGTGCATTTAATTAACTTTAAAAAAAATAAAAAAAAGAGTAGACAATCTGACATTTTCAAAGTCTGAAGGCTTAGAGCTGTTTTTCAAAAATGAATACACTATTCTTGCTATTGTTGTCAAGTTAAGGTAAAAACCGAGACTCAGCCGGTCCCTTTTTCACAATTCAACTGGCACACATTCAGCACGTCAGCCTGGGTGTTCTGCCCCGAGGATACACGGACACGCCCGAGATGCTGGTGCTGAGTGGGGAACACCTGCACACAAAGAGGAGAAGGGCGTGCACAGCAGGTGCCTGTGGTAAGTGCAGAATCGCCCCAAGGCTCGGTCGGTGAGCAGGATGCGCACCATGGTGACGGCTGCCAGCAGCACCCTGTCCTGTGTGCAGGTGCGGCCTCGCCCGTCACGGGGTGCCATGACTTCCTTCCCTGAGTCAGGGCTGCTGGAGACTGGCTGGACCACCAGGAACTGGCGGAAGTGATAGCATGCTACCTCTGAGCCTGGGCCTCAGGAGGCCTTCCTGCTTTCATCTGCTCCCTCTTCGAAGCCAGCTGCAGGTTGGAAACTCGTGCTGGACAGTGAATGTCACAGGTCACAGGGAAAGAGAGGCCACGTGGATGAGAATGGAGCCACCCAACTGACATCTCTTCTCGGTCCTGCCGGAACTCAGAGGCACAGGATCACAGCAGGGAGACAGCTGTGGCTGAGAGCCGCTGCGTCTTGGGTGGTTTGTCAAGGAACACAGCTAGCAAGTGGGGTACCGCCATGGCCCTCTGGCTCGCCAGCACCGGTTGAGGCTTTAGCCTCCACATGTCTCTCTGTCTAAAGCTGGGGCTCAGGTAGGAGACCCCACTTTGTCCCTTGGCTATCATCATCCTGTTGAGGGAAAGATTTTGCTGATGAAGGCACATTTGAAAACTAAGGTCGGGATGATCAGCAAGGTTCTTGGAGTCTGGGACTTGATTGGCTGTGTCCCCCAGACCCCAGACCACTGCCTGCTGGATGTCCCTGAGCGCACGCCTCCTTTTCCGCCCCACTCCTCCTTTCCCCGCATCAGTCCGGCCGTTTCCGAAGGCTGCAGGCCCAGTGAGCAACACAGTCTGATTCCCTGACTGTGTGTGACGCCCCTGCAGGGCAGGGTGAGGGGACGAGGGTCTCTGCCAGGAATCTGTGACATTCCGCACCAAACCCGGGGACAAGCGTGCCTGGAGTACAGCCCTGTTATTTAGTACTTTGAAGTTTTATTCAGATTTTTCCAGGAAAAGCTCATTTTTCAATTTAAGCCCATTTTAAGTTGTATTATATGCTTTTTATTTGGGGACCACATCAAGAACAGTCTGTAAAGGTTGGTGACGTTTGTGTTTGAGGGAGACACGGATTTGGCGGGGTGAGGCAGACCCCCCACGTGTGTGTTCTCTGTACTTTTCACCCACAAGACACCCCGACTTAGCAGACTTGTGATCAGCTTAGAGAGATTTCATTTCTTGCGGAAACTGGAAGCGACTCTGTCCCCGGGAGGAGAGCCAAGTGGGGAAAGG
The DNA here is from genome assembly GCA_004027475.1 of Anoura caudifer. NCBI lineage: Eukaryota > Metazoa > Chordata > Mammalia > Chiroptera > Phyllostomidae > Anoura > Anoura caudifer. Next base: position 20,133 of record PVKU01005055.1, read on the forward strand.
CTGTCCCACTGCAGGGTGACCAGGGTCGAGGGGCTTGGGATTGTCCGAGGCTGACCAGCAGTGTCACAGTCTTGGGGGGGAGGGGCGCTGGACTCAGTCTCACGGCTGCCCCAGGTCACAGGCCTCCTCACACCGAAAACCTGCCCCCCCCCCACTTGGGTCCCTGCCTCCTTCCTCTCTGGTCCTTCCCACCCTGAGTGCCTGCGGAAGCGCATAGTTGGTCCCGTTCTCCGCTCAGCTAAGGCCCTCATGGCCATCTATGTAGGGAACCAAGGGAAACAGGTCTCCGGGCTGGCAACAGGCTGGACCAGGCACTGTGGGGGGCCCCTCTGGCCCCAGGTAGACCCAGTGCGGCACCAGGACCGAGGAGAACCGCATCCTCCCTCTGGCCCTGACACATCACCGTGTGGCTTTGGGCAAGTCACCCGCACCAGCCAAGACAACCGCGCATGTTCTCTCGACTTCATAGATTGACCTCAAGGGTTCGGTGAGAAACGGCCGGAGCAAGTACCGACTGTCCTGCGTACAATGTCAGTACCATCTCTTGATGAGGACCGCACGTCACTCGGAGTCCGTCTGGCTCACAGAGCTGTGGCTGTTCGAGCCTTCTGTTCCTGTCATCTTTTTGACGAGAGATGAAGCAGGGTAAGCTTAAAAATATTAATCTCATGCCAACCTAATTTCTTTCTAATGTACAGCTAATAAAAGCTCCAGTTCAACTTGGTTTTGCTGCACAGGAAGAAGCAAGATGTTAGACATTATAATGTCAATACAGAAGGTCAATGCCTGTGGACTGTCCTCTGCCTTTCAGCAAGCTGCTCTCTGCCCGGTCACAGGAGCGACCCAGCACATCAGGGCCCCAGCTGCTGACGGGAAGCTCAGAGCTTCTGCTTGGAGCCCAGGGAAACCCCCCGCCCAGCAGTGGTGGCTGAGGAGTGGACTGTGTTTCAGGGGGAAAAGGGCAGTCACCAGCCCCATGGGGACGCTGAGACCCTGACTCAATCACCGCATCAGGTGGCAGCAGCCCTCTGTGTCCTCTGAGTAAGTGCACGGGACCAGAGGGCCCAGGGCCACAGGCCTGTGCCTGCAGAGACGAGAGTGCTCGTCTGGGAGGAGGCAGAGCCGGGGAAGTTTATGTTGGAAGCCGGAATCAGAACTCGTGTTTCCTGGCACAGAGTGGCCCCCACAGGAGGGTGGTTGCACGGACCCCAGCCCTGCGGGAGCAGCAGAAGGTGGAACCGAAGCCCGCTGCTCTGAGGTTCCCCTCTGCAGAATCAGGTCTCCTGCTGTTGGAGCAGGAAGTTTCTGCGCCCGCAGTTGGCAGGAACGCTGTTTTCCTGCTCCCAGCACGTTGTCTTAAGGGACCAGTGGCCGGCGAGGGCTGCCCTCGTCTCCTGGACCCAGAGCAAGTTTCAGGAGAGGCTGGCCGGGAGCTGGGGCCCCAGCAGGGGAGACCCGCAGCCCTGAGGCTCCCTTGAAACTTGTGGAACAATTTAAAGTTCATTTACTCTACCTAAGAGCTTTTCTTCGTCTAGCTTGCACTCTGCAGTGCTTTACCATCGAGAAAGGTGACGGTAAGGAAAGTTCCGCAGACCCATGTCCTGTCCTCGCCACCACTGCACCCCCTGCTTCTCCTTGCGGCCACTGGGAAGGAAGCAGGAGGGATGTGCCGCCATCGTGGGGAGAGACATCCCCAGGGTGGCAGGGCAGGGAGGACCACAGAGTGGGCTCAGCAGGAACAGGACAACCGTGATGCTTCCCCTTGCTCCTCGCATTTTTGCCCATTTCCTCAGCCTGTTTTCAAACTGGGGAACTTTGCAAACATCAGCACAAACTGTTCAAAACCCTTAATTGAAAGTTCAGACAGCAGAAGAAGTCGGGCCGTTGATTCGGGTAGGGGCGCTTTCTCTCTGAAAATGAGACAGATGCCATCCACGCAGCGGAGGGCCACCCCCGCGGGAGGCTGGCGGGCGTGGAGGCCCTGGACACCTTGCCCAGGGCCACGGAGCTCCAGAGGGCGGGGCGCCCCTGAGGTCATGTTTTCAGGCTGTCTCTTCTGGAGCGAGCTTTGGCAATTTGTCTTTCAAGGAGTTTGTCTATCGTATTTAAATCGTCAGATTTAATCTGTAGATAGTATCTTAGATCTACTTATAGATAGTGATAATATTCCCTAATAATCCTTTTTAATATCTGTAGCCTCTACGGTAATATCGCCTTTCTAGTTCCTGACAGTAGTACTTTCTCTCTCTGTCTCTCTCTCATCAGGCTGGCTTGAAGTCCATCAGTTTTATTGATCTTGTCAAGAAACAGCTTTTCATTTCATTGATTTTTTTCATATAGCTTTTCTGTTTTCCATTTCATTGATTTCACCCCTGATCTTAACTATTCCTGACTTCTGCTTACTTTGAGTTTAATTTTCTCTTTTTTTCTCCAGTTTCTCGAGGTAGAAGCTGAGATCATTGGTCTGAAGCCATTCCTCTTTTCTAATACAGATGTTTAATGCTATCAATTCTCTTCCAAGGACCGATTTTCCTGCAGGCCCCCCAGGGTTTTTATAGATTTTATTTATTTATTTTAGAGAGGGTCAGGGGAGGGAGAGAGAGAAGGAGAGAAACATCAGTCAGTTGTCTCTCATGCTCCCCCTACTGTGGACCTAGCCTGCAAGCCAGGCATGTGCCCTGACTGGGAATCGAACTGGCAACCCTTTGATTGGCAGGCAGGCTGGCACTCAATCCACTGAGCTGCACCAACCAAGGCATAATTTTCGATGTTATGTTTTTATTCTTATTCAGTTAAAAATACTTTCTAATATTTCTTTTTATTACTTCTTTAGCAACTGCTTCTTTAGAAGTTATTTATTTTCCAAATAGATAATTTTCCAGATAAGTTTCTTTATTAATTTCTAACTCAATTCCATGTGGTCATAAAAATACTTTGTATGACTTTAATCCTTTTAAAGTTATTGAGATTTGTTTTATAAATGAAGAAATAGTCTACCATGACATGTGCCCTTGAAAAGAATGTGCAGTCTGGTTTTGGGGTGTCACACCCCACAACCGTCCATTTGGCCAACAGGGTTGTCCCAGTTTCTACAGCCTTCTCGATTTTCTCTCTGCTTGTTCCACATGAGGAGGGGGGTTTTGAGATCACCGAGTATAATCTTGGATTGTCTCTTTCCTCTTGTCGTTCTATTGGTTTCTGCTCCATGTGTTGTGAAGCTCTCTTATTAAGTGTATAAACATGTGGACATTCATATCGTCTCCATTATTAGACTGTACCATTATGAAATTGCCTCTGATGTTTTTTCTTCTAAAATGGACTCTGTTTAATATTAATGAAACTACCTCAGTTTTTTTCTGACTAGTGTAAGCTTAGTATATCTTCTAGATTTTACTTACGATGTAGTTGTGTCTTTATCATTTAAAGCGAGTTTCTTGTAAACAGCATATGGTTCGGCCTTGCTGCTTGCTAGTTTTCCAGTCCTGACAGCCTCCACTTTGCACTGAAGCAAGACCCCTCTGAGAACTCGCCCCAGCGCCCCAGGACGACGGACTTTTCCAGTCAGCTGGTCAGACAGCATCATGACATGTCCTGTGTCATTTCTAGGTACTCATTCCTCTAACCTTTTTGGACGTTTCTTTCTCTCTCTCTCATTTTTTTTGCATCCTGCATTTTTTCCACGTGCACAGGTGGACCAGTCCCCTACTGCACACTCAGTGCAGTCTGCAGGTCACCGGGCTCCTCTCTCTGTGAAGGCCTCCCCTCTCTCGCATGTCACACTGGGTGCTCTCTCAGCCTTGGTCTCCCTGGACTGGAAGTCCAGGCTCCAAGCCCCACCCAGTTCCCCTCTCTGTCCTGCACCGTGAAGACTCGCAGCAGCAAGTGGGGGCGATTATGGGTCTCACTTCATTTGTTTCCCATTTCTCAGGGGTCACTGTCTTTTATTGCCTGAGGCCCAGAGTCTTGAAAAAAAAAAATGTTTTGTACATTGTTTCTGTTTTGTCAGTTGTTTGAGGTGGGTGGGTAAATCTGTCCCTGTCCCTCCATCTTGGTTGGAAGTGGACGATCCAAGAGGGAGAGCCCTTCTCCCCGGAGTGAGCAGAGCCCGAGCTCAAAGGGCGGAGGGCAGACCTGGGAGGAATTTGATGAACCTCCCACTATGCAGCTATGAAGAACAGTATGCTGTTGTTTTTTTAACTTTATTTTTATTCGGACACTGTTACAGATGTCTCCGTTTCCTGCCCCTGCTTTGCCCACCTCCACCCAGCCCCTGCCCCTGTTCACCACGCAGTTGTCTGTGTCTAGGGGTCATGCACATGTGTTCTTTGGCTAATCCCTTCACCTTCTTTCATCCAGTTCCCCCTCCCCTCCCCTCTGACAGCCGTCAGTCTGTTCCATGTGTCCATGCCTCTGATTCTATTTTGGTTTTCAGTTTATTTTGTTCATTAGATTCTACATGCGAGTGAGATTAGATTCGTCTTTCTCTGACTGGCTTATTTCACTTAGCGTAATGATCTCTAGGTCCGTCCCTGCTGCAGCATGCTATTATTTCTGAAACAAGTCCAAAGTATAAATTGAGTTAAGCTACTTAGTTATTAGCTGTTTTCATCTTTTCTTAGACTTTGCGTGCTCTGTGATTTCCTTTCTCTGTGGAATTTAAAGATATAAAATTATGTGAAGATAACTTTTTATACAACTCCCAACAAACTAACTAATAAACAAAACCTCAAGGGTTTTTGGCAAACTTTGGGGCCCATTCCGGATGTAGATTTTCACCTTATAATCACGAGTCCAAAGCGCTGCTTGTGGGGCGGCCGCCACCCCCCACAACAGAGCAAATCGCGTCATGCAATTCCAAACTGGGGCGCATGACTCTGCGGTCAGTTTTCTGTACACAGAAGGATTATCTCCAAGTGGAAAAAGTAGAAAGTTAAATCTTTCTGCAGGAACAATGGAAACTAGATGTGCTGCAGGTGCTCCCCTCTCCCTGTAGGAGGGGAATGAAAAGGTGGCATGATTTCGAAGGGACCCCCACCACCAGCATGTGCCCCTGCAGAAGGCAGTGGGTCTCTCTGGCCAGGGAGGGGTGTGGTTACAGACACTCAATGGCCTTCTTGGAGAGGCCAGACAGATACTCCAGTGAGAGAATCAGGAAGATCAAGGGAAGAGCAGCCCAGGACACTGGAAATGAGGACAGTCTGTGTTGGAAGAAGGGACAGGGAAGATGAAAAGACTGTTAAGTGTCGGAGACTCCAGAGCATGTTGATGACAACGAGGACCAGACCTCAGAACGAACTCCCTCCTGTCTCCTCTGTTGTTAGAAGTTAGACATGTAAACATAGGGTCTCTAAGGGTGTTTTAACGACTCAGATCATTTGTGCGATTTAATGAGGCCCCAGGAGGCAGACATCTCCCAGCTCAGCCTTCTGGCGAGCACGATGTTCATCCATCCGATCTGGATCATTCCTTTCAGATCCGGACCGAAGGAAGATCAAACAGTGGATGACGTCTCAGGGAGGACCTCATCTGAGAGGGCAGGGACATTGTCCTGGCGGGAACTCACTTCCTGTTATCCTGCTGTTTGTCAGTGTCCGAGACAGCCTTCCTGCCCCGCCCCGCAGAGGGCATCCAGGGCTCCACATTTGTGGAGGCCAGTTCTAGGCACATATGGAACAGAGTTTGGGAGGATGCTTTACCTTTAACAACAACAACAGCAGCAAAGCATGAGTGGCTGGAACATTAAAATCATCATGTAGTCACGGGGCATTAAAAACAAGAATCTGTTGGGGGTAGATTTTCCATTGCATTAGACTCCTGGAAAAGTGTCTTTATCTTCCTGTCCCCTGGAAGACATGCTGGCAGAAGTGATGTGTGTGTCTCACTCCCTCTGTCCTCACAGCTGGGGACCCTGCAATGCTCTGTGCTGCTACCTTCGGAAGGCTTCCAGGTACACCTTGTCTTGGCTCCGGTCACCCCTCATCTCCTCCGTCTGCTCTTGCTCCTGAAGGTCTGTGTCTGCAGACGAGGTTTAATCCATAGGCGACCACCCTCCCAATGCCACAGGAGCGGCCCGGCAGCAGCTCTCGGTGGAGGCAGCTCTCCATCGACTCACCGAGCTCGGGGCGAGAGTCCTGCCCGAGAGCGTAACAGGGTGGCTCATTCACTGAGCCAAGCTGAGCTGATCAATAGGTGGAACTGCACGCGGAGACGGCTCCTAGCTGACCTCCCTCCCTAACTGAGAGCAGCCTGCGATGCTCATTTATGTGAGCGTTCCAGAGATGGCCTGACGGGGCTGCAAGGGGACAGCATGGAAGAGCCTCCAGCGGAACCAGACCCAGTGGCTCTCTCACTAAAGATGTCCTCTGGGGGGCGGTATTGAGAAACGCCGACGTTTTGAGTGGTTTCAAAAACACTCTGACAACAAGAAGTAGAACATGACCGGGGTTAAGCCCTTTACAGTAAATAAATAATGCCAAAGGAAAGACCCCAAAAGTTCTAAAATTAGTAATTAACACCCAAAAGAATAGGGAACTTGATTTAAAGTAAAAGCGTGACTCCCAACTGTGCAGCACTCGACGCTTTTCCAGGTGTGACTGCGCCCCGCCTCCACCCCACCCCACCCCGTTGTATGCTTGTACCCTTGGAGTCAGACAGGGGGCGCTGTCAGAAAGCAACACTTTGAAACTGATTTATGTTTTACTCATCTTACCAGCATCTACACACACTTGGAAAATACTGCGTGCCATATTTACTGTCCATGTGGCTTTGCGGACCCCTTTGAGCCTCCTCCGCCTGCCAAGGAGCCGCTGTGTGGCACAATATTGATGATGTCACAAGGTGAATTCTGGGAGGGTGTAAGCCTCTGAGTTTCACTTAGCTAGTGTTTCTGTAATCGTTGGTCTACTTAGGTTAGGTCGCAAGAGAAACACTCTCAGAGGTGCACGCTTTCATCCTTGATAAGCAGATTATCTTGGTTGACGTCCTCCCGAAGTCCCCTTGAATCAAAGATAGCAGGGGAATTATATTCTCTTTGAGCTGTTGTTAATAAGTACCACCTTGGTTTCCGGACAAAATATGAATGGAGGTTACATTTCCAGAAGCTCAGTAGGCAGTGAGGCATGGGCAGAGCAGGAATGAGGGGCCGGGAGCAGAGGGTTTGCCTGGCGATGGGCAAAACCACAAGCCCTTGCACGGCCTCTCCCTTAAGCCTTTAACCCCCGAAGAGGTGGCGTCTAGACCTCAGCTGTGTTTCAGCTCCAGGCCCCGGAGAAGCAGCAAAGTCAGACAGAGTGGTGCCGTGGCTGCATCAGGACCAGCTGCAATGACTAATGACCCCTCCCGTGGCGCCGACCAATCAGTGGAGACCACGGCGAATATTCTATGGAGATCCACCTGAGACCCCACGTGGAAACCCTCAGGATGGAGCACTCCCATGCCTTTCCCCAGCCCCTCCTTCCGCAGGGCACCACCCCCGACCCCCAGTCAGAACCTGACCCCCGCTTTTGCCTCTCAAGGTGCAAGACTCACAACTCTCTCCGCAAACCGCCCCGCTGCCTGCCCGGCCGAGCTCCAAGGGCCTTTCTTTTGCTGAAACTTGTTCCCTGAGTCCATTTCTTCCATGGCTCACCTCTTCTACCTCTACGGTTTTCTAAATAAACTCTCCCTTATAATTCGAGTCCTGGCTCCGAATCCTCCTCTCAGCCAGAGCTCCAGGCCGGGGGCTGCTGGACTGAGGCTGAGGCCTGGTGCTGTTTTTCCACCGCTGACAGGAGGACTCCGCTTTTTCCAGATCTCAGCCCCTCCAAGTTTATATTTGTCTAGACAGCGTGAGGCGCTTTTGCCAGCGCTGCCATCAATATTTTTGCGTGCGCGCTGCTCTTACGAAACAGGCTTTGCCAATTATTTAAGTGTTTTTTAAAAGTTAAGACATTTGTTTTACTTCTTAAATTTCAATATCTCATTTTAATATGAAAACATATTTCCCATGCAGCACCATTATTCAAATGCCTGGACATCTATATTTATGAAAAAGTCACGGCACACTTTTGTGATGGTCGGTTTTATAGGACTTAATGGGCTGAATAGAAATGGCTGGTATCCGAAATGAGCTGCCCTAGGCACTGAGGACAGATAAGAAACCTTCGCACAGAGCCCAAGACAGGAGCCAGGGCCCCCTGTCCACATTTGTCAGGAAAGCCACCCACAGTGCCAGCCCACTTCCCCTTGTCAGGAAAGCCACCCACAGTGCCAGCCCACTTCCTCTGAGATCACGGGGGGCACCAAGGACGGTGTTCGACCGTCTCGCCAGGTACAGCAGCCTGACGGGCCTGCGGGGGAGGTGAGCCTGGCTCCCCCAGCTGCGTGGGAAGGAAGTAGGGAATCTCAGTGGGTATTAAGTGGCCTCATGCAGACATGATCTCCTTGGAAGCGTGGTGAGGAAGGCCCACTGTGGCGGGGCGGGGGGGGGACCTGTCAGTGTGTTTCCTCTCTGCTTAGTCATGGTTTGGGAGGAGCAGGGAGGCAGTAGAGGACCAAAAGGCAGGAACAGATACTAGAATGGACGGGGCTGACAGTGGAATCAAGGAAAGCTGGTCAGAGAGGAGGGGGAGCAGCAGGATGGGGAGACCACACCCACTCTCGAGGGCCACCTGCATCTCCCCTGCACATGGGAAGAGGAGGCCACCTGAGGCCTCCAAGGTTCTGCGGGAGCAGGAGGTGAGGACCCGGGCATGAAGGGATGGCTCTCGGACCCTGGCCAAAGCAGGGCCAGAGCCGATGGAATGGGATGCCTGTGCTCACCCGCCTCAGGGCCACGCAGAAACCAGTAGCCTGCACTGTGCCCACTGGCCTTCACCAGGCCCCACGCCCCTGGTGGGGATAACCAGGGCGTGCCAGAGAGCTGCAGAGCCCGGCAGAGATGTGCTGGCGAGGCCGCATCAACACGGTGGTGCCGTGTAGTCCTGGGAGTTGCACACAACCACGTTGTCCCTAACGAACCAGTGACAATGGCCTTTCCCACTCCAGAGCTCGGGTGATAGGCACCTTCAGCCCACGGGGCCCCCTCCAGGGCACGCTTTGCCGGGTGGAGCCTGCCCAAGGGCATGTAGGCCCCTCAGCGACCCAGCCTCTTACTCCCACCCTCCCCAGGCTATGGGCAGGAGAGGAAAAGCAAGGCGCACCGGGGAAGGAAGAATCCGGTAAAACAAGGGGGCACAGAGGCAATGATTTAAATGGTAACAGCCCTTGCCCTGGCTGAGTAGCTCATTTGGTTAGAGTGTCATCCTGATATGCCAAGGTTGTAGTTTCGATCCTGGTCAGGGCACATACAAGGGTCAACATTGTATATAAACATTTTTTAAAAATAAGTCAATTTTTCCAAATCATAGGGCGCACTTCCCACCTCTTTTACATAAACGTCCCCTAATCTGGTGGCTGCCACAGGCACCAGGAGTAGACACGGCTCAGTCACCCCACGTGTGTGGACAGAAAACACGGAAGATGTGTTCTCTCCGTGTGGAGGCCCGGAGGGGCGCTGCTTTGGCAGACGCCAGCCAAGGCTCCCTGCCGCCACGGGGCTGCCCTTCCTTCACACGGGCAGGCGAGGGTCCAGTGCTTTTTTTTCCTTCTCTACTGCCTGTCCAGACAGGAGGTGGCTCCTGCGCACAAAACCACTGCAGCCTCTGCCTCTGGAAAGTCCAGCCAGCGATGTAGGGTCTCACCTTCCTGTCCCCGAGTAGCGCCGGTGTCTTTGCCTTCCCTGGCCCCGTGTCCCTGTCTGCTCAGTTGCCCAGCAGTGGGCTAAGCGGCAGCTCCCGGCATTCAAACACGCACTCCGGGCTTCCCTGCCCCATGCCGCTTTCCGCCAGCAGCAGGCCAGGCCGGCCAGGGAGCAGGGTGATGGCGAGTCAGCCGACGAGTGGAGGGCTTCCAGCACAAACTTCCCTCTCTCACCGCAATTCTACAGAACTTTGCAAAGACGCACATCAGCGCTTCCGCAAGCCGGGCTTTCTTCCGAAAAGAATGTAGCCCGTCAAAGCTCTTGATTGTATGCTGTTACGTGTAATGGTTTGATCAATCACCCAGCACACGATGTTCCTGTAACCCTACCCTAAGCCCTAGGAAGAGGGTCGAATACAAGCCAGGGTTTCAGAAAAGTCCGTTGGCCACATCAGCCAGAGTTTTATGGAACCCACCTCCTGTTCAGGGACTCACTCAGTGTATTTCCTCCTGTGTTCCCGGATCCTGGCCTCTTTCTTTGATCCTGACATCTCGTTGCTGGTTTCTTACTACATTGGAGTACGTTTAAGTTCTGACTATACAAGGCAGCACTGCCAGGAGGCATCTTCGCAGCCTGTGTTCCTAAGTGCATCTCCAGCAGCGAGGGCTGCGGCTCAGGCGGACAGCAGTCCTGCAGGAGAGGACGAAAGTGAGGGTGATGAGCCGCGTGACAGCGCCCCCTAAAAGTGCATCAGGTCCTAGCAGATCCCAGAAATATTGTATAGGCTGCTGACCTCATTGTGCTCTCTGTGGCTTACTGTGCAGTTACTTAACTTTCCTGTGTTTCTCAGATAAAGACTCAGAGCTCTTGAGTGGGAAAGGAAATTTTATTGTCGTGGTCTTTACCCTTCAAAGTGAATCAAAACTCATGAGTGACAACAGCACGTTTCGGAATCAATATTGGGGTTTTCCTTAAAGGGTAATGTTTTCTCCCGTCTGTGCCAAAACCAAAACTTATCAGGGAATTATTTCAATTTAGAGGTTCGATTGGTCACATACAGTGTGAGCTCTTTGATGGCAAACTGATACATAATTGTCCTTCTGTCTGGACACCTCAGGAAGCACTTTTTGTAATGCGATGGGGCCTGACACTAAGGGCTCAAGAGGTGCCCGGCCTGGGCTCACACAGTTGCCCAGCTGGCCTATCCCTCTGCCAGGACAACACCTGCTCACCTCCCAGGACCCCCCTTTTTCAGAGCCTTCCATCAGCCCCTTCCATGCCCTGCCCCATCCTGGCCACAGGGCAATAGATTCAGTCATCCTGTCCATGGAGTCCCCACTGCCTCCTGTACCATCCTGACACTACGGCTCACCTAAACGCCACTGTATGTGCAGTTTGACACCTGGATTTCACTTTCTCAGACAGGGTCTCTCGGTCTCGGTGCTACTGACCTCGTAGGCCTGGCAACCCTTTGGTGTGGGAGCTGTCCTGTGCATTGTGGGATCGTTCCTGGCCTCCCCACTAGATGCCACTAGCACCCCTCCCCCCAGTAGTGACAACCATGTGTTGTCAGACAGATAGATGTCCCTTGGGAGGCAAAATTGCCCCTCTTGAGAACCATTGTTCGAGACTCTGAGGTCAGAAGGGGGTGAGAGTGTTATATTTATCTTTAAATTCCTGGCACCTGGTAGAATCCCTGCTCTATTGTGGGCATTTGGTAAGTACTTACTGGATTTTGAGAATCAGTTGAACCAGAATGTGTTAAAATTAATATTCAATAAATGTAGCCATTCTGCTGTTACCCGGAACTTCGGGCCGTCTCAGCTCCAGGAGGGAGTCACACTATTTCCTAACTTCCTGGTGAGACCTGTGCGGTGCTGACGCCTAGCACCTGGGGTGCAGCGTTGGTTGACTCTGAACTTGGGATGGCCTCTGACAGGGGTCGTGATCCTTGCAACACTGGCTTCCTGCCGACAGGTAGTCCTGGCTTCTGGACGTGTAGTGCTTGACTTTAGTGGCTGGACCTTGCTTCTGGCTTCTGACAGCCGCTCGGGCCCGGTTCTCCAGCCCGCACATCACTCACCTGTCCTGGCTTCCGAAAGGACGGTCTCCTCCCCTGCTGTCAGCCTGACCCACTACCTGTTCCTTCTTGGCTCAGCTGCGCCTGACGAGTTAGCCCGTGTCCCACCATGGTGGCTTTTTTGCCGTTTTCTGGGCCCTACAATTAGGTTTTTTTTAAACTGTGCAAAATCTGCAAGAATCAAACTGAAGAGAGCCAGTTGCAAAGTAACCAGTTCGGTTCAACAATCGAGTTCGGAACTCTGTGCCAGGTAAAACAACATCCTGACCGATACTTTCAGCATCAAACTGCTTTGGTGCTTTATAAAGCTCACTCGTGACAGAATTCAGTAAGTCATACATAACCACAAGTGGTGACTTGATCGACTATTGCCACGTTAAAAAGTTACTACCACAGAGCCCTCAGTAACTCTGGTTACTGCACAGCTGGGCGGTACCATCTGTGACATCTTCCTTCCACACTGAGTTGGCGAAGTGACAAAGCGATCCCTGCACAGAGCGCACATTGACCCCGTTCTCTGTCTCCTTGCGTGATGACACGCCTCCCGTCCTGGGGAGGACGTGTGAGCGGACATGACAAGAGCTCACCAGCCAACAGGACTCACCCCCAGAGGCGTTTCCTGAACCTGGCCACTCCCGTATTCACGCCGTTCACTGGGCTATCCGCCCACCCGCTTGTTCGCTCGTTCAGCAGATACTGTACGCGGTGCCCACGGTGCGCCTGGTGCTGCGTGCATGCTGAGACCTGCCTCTCAGGGCTCCGTGAGAGTGACGCAGCTCCTGCTGCCGTTGAGTTGCGATCGAGTGGGGAAGAGAAATAACAACAGATAGCCATGCAAATAAATCTCGATCAGCACCGCAGCCAGTTCTACAGCAAAGTCAGGTGTCCCTCCTTCCCTGAGGAGGCGATGTTTAAGCTACATTCTGAAGGACAAGTAGGCGCTCACTAAGCAAAGTGTTGGAGCAACAGGAGCAGCTTAAAGCATTTCCTTCCCTCTAGGAGCGGCCTTCAGAAATTCTCATTCAGGAGGTCTGAGGGGGCCCAGGGGTGCATTTCCTAAAAGCAAGCTGGAGAACTGCCTTAGACTGTGCATCCTCTGCAGGAGGAGGCCCCTCACAAGACAGGGCCATTGACAAGACCATTCATGGGGCTGGAGAGTCTGTGTTGGTTGCAGTCCTGTTGAGTGTTGGGTAAGCTTGTTTGTCCTTATGTCCTTTGTGTTACCAGTATCCGAGTGAGGCCCTGGTCCCCATGAGAGATCCAGTTTCTGCAGAAGCCTAGAGCTTGCAAAATTAGCTGTGGAAGTTTATCCCAGAAGGGATGCTCCAGAGGTCTCTTTAACTATTTATGAGTGAGCAGTCAAGAAGCAGGTTTAGTTTGCCTTCTTTCCTTGTGTGAGTTCAACTTCCATTCCAGCAGGACTGAGTCCATACACGGGAAGAGGTTGGGAAGCTGGGAAGGCTGTCCCACGTACCCCACCCGGGGCCAAGGCCTGTACCACTCGAGACCCTGGAATGCGAGAGCCGGGTCACCAGACACCTGTCGTGCTACCATGATGGTGCCAACCTTCATAAAATTGCCCTATTCATATGCACACATCAGACTTAAAGAAGGCAGCCACACAGTAAGCTTCAGAGGCCCTGACTCTGACCTGGATGGCCCGTTGAAGTGCAGGATCCAGTGAGTCTATTTGCAGGGTAATAGATACAGCCCTTGGAAGGTCTCTTAATGTGCTATTGAACTGGTGTCCAGAAGAAAATGTCAAAATACTAAAAACAGACTGAAGTTAAAAATCTGGCCCCCAGTCCACTAGAAGTTTATTCATTCCTCTGATTTTATACACACAGAGGTGACCTCACCCTGTCCCATGCAGTGGGAGCAGAGCAATATGAAAACAATCAGAGGGGCTGCACAGAAGTTCCAAAAGCAGGGCCTCGTGAGTGAGGACCGGGGGGCGGTGGGAGGAGAACGGCCCTCCGAGAGAAGCAAAGGCAGACTCTCCCAGGTCCATCTGCTCCAGCCTCCCCCGGCCCCGGATCTTCACTGATCGCCATCGGGTCCTGGTCCAGCTGTGTTGAATCAGATCTCGCTGATTTATATCCATTACCATGTGCAGAGTCGGAAGAGTATTTAAGGGGTCTCTTGTTTAGTTTTCAAAGTTTGTTCAATTGCTAACGTTCCTTGCAGAAATCCCAGAGATACCCTAAGGTGCAGCCAGTGGGGGAAAATAGTGGGGGCCAGGGCCCAGCCTCCTCTTCAGCCAGACCTATCACGTTTTTATGTGCTATCTATATTGGGGTGCTGAATTCAGATCATTTTTAAAAAATGCTTTAAAAACATTACACTCCCTAACCCCTGGTGAAGCTCAACTGTACAGATGGGTGGGGAGTGGCCCAAGATCGCATAATTAATTACTGGAAAAGTACAATGGAATCTTGCTCGTCTGTCTCAACACACTCTGCAGATTTTGAATTTTCAATCTCAATTTCAGATTTCAAAACTCTCTGATTAATCCCTCAAATGCTTCTTTGCAGTCGTGTATAAGTTCATGCTGTGAGTCGACTGGAAAAAATTCAGTAAAGATTTATTTTGTTTTAATTCATTCTCCACCAACAGATCCTTGTAATTACCAATCTACTTTATTTTCTTAAGCACAAAGCCTATAGGCACAGACCCAAGTAAAATTCTCCAGTTTGGAATCCATCAGAGCATTTATGTAATTTATTCCGGGGATGGAGAAGAAGCTTAGTTAACCTGCTGCTGCTGATCGATTGGTAGTGACTGGCTGAGAAAGATCCGGGGACACTGCCGGCTGCAGAGACAGCCCAGCGGTGATTAGCGATGTCTGCCGTGGATGTGGAACGAGAGTGGGGTAGGACTGCTCACCTTCGTCGGCCCTGGCTTCCCCTAAGTACCGTGCTTTGCTGACAGATTATCTTAGAATTATCCCTCCTCCCCAATTAAAGGATGAGTTTTCAAATTTAGGGACTGAAACTGAAATGCCTAGCACGTGGCTGTATGTAAATGTAGGTATTAATAAATATTAAGTGTGATAGAACTGAGCTGCATTGAACTAAATCAAATCAAGTCAAATGGAATTAAATGATTTATCGCCAAAGGAACATCAAAGGAACACTCTACAGGGAACATACATCTACGCCGAGGCCAAAAATATTTGCGGTAATACTTAAGAACATTCTAGATTTTGTTTAAGACTATCTCCCAGCAAGTTAGTTTAAATTGGCACAGGGTTTCCATAAAATTTTTGTCTGTAGGGTATGGAAGCAAAGGGTCTTGGAGCAAAATTAAACTTAAACAAAACTAGATGTATCTTGTAACTGCGCTGTGCTTGGCTGCCGAGTTATCAGTAGTCATGAAAATCCGGGAATGTAGATAATGGGAGACCGAATCTCAGACGACTCTAAAACAGTAATTAGAAACAGGAATGAATTAGGTCACAGAACGGAGCTAACACCACAGAGATTTGTACACATCACGAGGATGGGGTTTGTCTTCCCAAGATGCTATTTTTGAGCTCATTGTCTCTTCCCAGAGACCTTTGCCCTCAGCTCTCCTCAAGAGCTTCCCGTGCTCTGTGCAAAGCAGTGAGTAGCGCGTTTCTGAGTCCGCTCAGACTGCTCAAACAGAGCACCGTAGAATGGCGAGGTGTTGGGGGAGAGTGGGGGGTGCTTCAACAACAAGCCTTGTCTCCCCCAGCTCTGGAGGCCTGCACGGTTGGGTCCTGGTGAGACCCTTGTCCTGGCCGTGTCCTCACAGGGCAGGGGAGGGAGAGAGCAAACCCTTTGCTGTCTCTTCTTATTAATATGAGGCCTCCACCCTCATGACCGCATCGCCTTCCAAAGGCCCCATCTCCTGACACCGTCCCATTGGGACTAGGGCTTCAGCGCGTTAGTTCTGGGGCCACACCCACTTTCAGTCCATGGCAGAGTGTGAGAAGAGGGCTGGGTCTAGGGCTGACCTGGGGCTGGTCTAAACCTGCCTGACTCTTTTGAAGAGGGGACATCGGCAAAGGAGCAGAGGAGGGGAGGTGGCAGAGGTGGGAGGAAGCGGGGAGGGTGCAGTGTGCCCCCCTCCTCCTTGGGGTGGAGCTGGCTAGCTGACCCCCTGCTGTCTCCTGCCTGGTCAGGGGCGCTGGAGACTCATTGTCTTGCTTTGACAGGCAGACCTGTCAAACTTGCTTTGCTGCCTTTTAGCATGGGCTTCAAGTACAGACTGTCTCTAGGAATAAATATTATTTGTGCCTTTTAAGCATAAATCTAGTCCACCATGTGACAAAAATGTAAACTGGATTTTCAGCCTCCCTGCCCTGACTCCACCGGGTGGCAAACACGGAATGTCAGTTCATTTCTTTGGGGTGGTGGCTAAATTCTATGGGGCGCACCTAAAACCAAGCCATTGCGCGTGTGGGAGGGAACAGGGGCACACTGGCCTCAATGCTGTCTGTCCAAGCGGGTGTGCGCTGAGATCGCTCTCCTCCCCCCGGGTGGTGGATGTCCGTCCACGCCAGTCCTGTCGACTGGCCCCCTGCAGATTCAGGGGCTCAGCTCTTCCTTCTGTCCCTCCCCTGGGCACAGGGACAGTTTTGCTCCTGGCTTGGGGACCTTGTCCTGTGAGACTTGTCCTGTCTGCCTGGATTTGCTGGTCCCTCCCCAAGGTCTAGCCACGTGGGCAGGGTTCTAGAGGGGCCACAACATGGGCCCCCCACCCTGATTTTTCTGGTCTACCCCAGGCTTTTTTGCCTTGCCAGGAGGCAGGACGCAGGGCCACCATCCAGGGGAAGGAGGAGAAGTCCAGCCATACTTCTCTCGAAGCTCGAGCCGTCCAGCATCTTGCGGATGCTTGAATTCTCTGACTCCCAGTAGAGACGCTGGCAACAAAGCCGGAAGAGGCTGCGGGCTCCACTGCTCACAGCTTGACCTTTAGAGCTGAGATCTGTGCGAGGCACGGAGCCCGAGAAGTACTTGTGGAGTGAATTCCTACCTGATTAAATGAGGAGCTGCTCTTCACCCCTCCTGAGACAGGGAGCACAGAAGGACCAGCCCCGACAGTGGAGCGGAACAAAGGAAGGAAGAAATCTCGGGGGCGGTGGGGGGCGGTGGAGATCTGCGTTAACGTTTCTGAAACATTATTCCGCCACATGTTCTTTGAACTGAATGGGTAAGGAATTAAAAAACAAGTCTCTGTAACTTAACATTGTACTTATAAAATAAATTAGACCTCGCCGGGAAAACAGTTCCCTGTTGACTAGGATTTGCGGTTAGTTGCGCTGGGTGCTAACCTGTTATGTGGCGAATGTATTAAATAGAGGAGATCGGGTAAAAAGACCTTTGCTCCCAGCCAGCTGTGGGAGCCCCTTGGGCTCATTCTCCTCATTTGTAAGGAAGAGAGTCGGACTTCTCCTTTGTTCAGTCGACAAGCGTTGGTGTCCACTCAGAGCAGCTGGCCCTGGCCTGGGTACAGAGATGCTGGCTCCCAACCAAGCGAGAGTGGCAGCCATTGACCCAACACCTCATTACAAATTATGCTGAGAGTAATGAAGAAATGCCAAGGACCGTGAGGAACCAAGGTCCCGCCCAGCTCCATGGTTCTGTGACTCCACTGCCACCCCTGTCGTTTCCCACCCTGGAGGCTCAGCGGTCTCACAGTGGGCACCTGTCCGGGCGTTGGAGGCACCACTGTGGGCATGAAGAGGTGCTAGGGCCCGGTGGCCTGCTGGGGTTCTCCCAAGGGCACGTCTCCTACAGGTCATCTTGTCCAGGCCTTTCCTTTGAAGTCTTAAAAGGAAGGTGCACATCAGTTGAATTTAAAATATTTTCTTGGATGAGAGTGAAGCATTTCTCAGAAAAAGCTTTCACCATTGAATTCTTCCTTTGCTCTAATCGAAATCTTTCCAGTCACATCATAAACCCGTCTGTTGATGCTCATCCCTCTGGAGATGGAGGACACCTGCTCTCGTCACCCACAGGCTTCTCAAGGCCGAGCTCCTTGTGACCCCTGCACCTGCGCCTCCGCAGAGAGCTTCCCATTTCTGAGAAACCCACTTTCGACGCCCCCTCCACCCCAAATTCTTTCCAAGTCCCTGCCAACAGGACAACATCAGAACTAAACCCAATTCTTTGGAAAGGCTTTCCCCAAGAATAAAAAGAGTATTAATGCTTAACTTCCTTTTCTGCCCTTTAATCTTTTTCAGTTCCGAGCAGCAGCACATCTTGATCTTACCACATCTCAAATAGCAATTGCACTGGTTAGATTATCATTCCTTTACCGACGTGTGACCCCCTAAGCACCAGCATTCTAAGTCCAGGATGTCAAAATAAGATGACAAACTAATAGTGACCGCCATGCGGGCAGCCATGACGGTGCCGGCTTGGGGAGCAGATGGTGCGTTGGCAAGGTTCCTGTTAAATTTCTGAGATAATCAGCGCATGAGCTAGTTCTCATCTGTCTGTGCTGCTAACTAAATTTGGCTTCCAGAAATTTATCCAGATCAGGTCAGACAACAAAAACAAGGGAACCTTGCTCGGCATTGGCTTCATTAGGAGGTGCAGCACACACATTTTCCAAAAGGAGTTGCTGGTTAAACAGGGCCTTTTTCTCAGTCCAATGTTTAAAATAAAATTATACTGGAAACTTCGTTATTTCTATAGTCTCCTATTAGTCCTTTCCTAATTCTATTTTATCATTTTTCTAAGAATATTAATACTAGGCAAACAAAGTTTGTAGAAAGGTTTGAAGATTTCTTAAGTTAAAATAAATGTTATAAACAGAGGAATTAAAATTGAGGAGAAAGTATTCTACTCCAAGCAGCCCTACTGTGCTATACAAAGAGATGCGCAAGATTTGTAAACAGAGAGCCCTAAGTGGCCAGAGATGGAGCAACATCAGGTTCAAGGAGCTGAGTTTAAAACCCACCGCCATTAGCCCTGGCTGGTGTAGCTCAGTGGATTGAGTGCGGGCCTGTGAACTAAAGAGTTGCTGGTTCGATTCCCAGTCAGGGCACATGCCTGGGTTGCAGGCCAGGTCCCCAGTGGGGGCCACATGAGAGGCAACCACACATTGGTGTTTCTCTCCTTCTCTCTCTCCCTCACTTCCCCCTCTCTAAAAATAAATAAATAAAATATATTTAAAAAAAAAACAAAAAACCCACTGCCATTAAAAAGGACTTCCTTCCTGTCCAACCTCTCACGAATGACGTTAAAGATCTGACCACAAGGTCTTAGACTGTAGAATCATTCACGAAGTCCTCCTTGTCTTTCAGCCCTCCCGGCAGCATAGCTCACGAATTCAGCCCGTAAGACTTTTGGTCCATTCCAATCCCACGTTGCCCAGACATACTGCTGCCATCTGTCCTTACCTCTCCTAACTTGTGCTTGAGAATTGTCCTGGGGGAGCCCAAGGGGCAGGGAAGCCTGTGGCTTCTCCCCTGGCTCGTGGCTTCCCTAAGAGAATTAGTCCGGACCGTTTCAGTTTCCCGTCTCAAGCCCCTGCTGAAATTGAGGCGTGCACAGAAGCCAGGCTACTGCCCGGTTTAACTGTGACGTCACAGAGGGTATTTTTTAGCCACAGCTGGATCCAGGTGCTCAGACCGCATCTCCAGAACCCACTCCTCTTTGTCTCTTTGCTCCTTTTGTGCCGGCTTTGATATATGTCAGGCTCTCTGCACCGGTTGGTGGTGATGCGGCCGCAAGCAGAATTAGACTCACACCCCTGCAACCTTAACACCCGTGGGGAGATGCTCATTAGCCTTCCTGGACCGTGGGCTTTCTGGATCCTAGAGGATAATACAATCTCATGGCCTGGCTTTCCTCCCTTACCCATTCCTGGATTCGGAGGACAGGCAGCTCTGCCCAGGTCACATGGACAGTTGGTGGGATGCTGGTGGGTTTCTTTGAAGGAAGCAACAGGGCATTTCTCTGAATAACAGGAAATGGATGCCGGAGAAGCCCAAACAGCAGGTGGTCGTCAGGATGGGCTAGCTGATGTGTGGTAACCAACAACCTCCCGACCCCAGGAGAAACACAGCGGAGGGTGGTCCCTGGCTCCGGCTGCACACGCAGTGTGTGTTGGTGGGAAGCTCTGATCACTGTGGCCTACGGCATCCAGAATGGCCGTGAATTTGTGGTAATACTTTTGCCTTTACAACGCCCAAGGCAGGGAGAGGGGGCTGCAGGCCTCACACGGACAGGGAATTGCTTCTGCCTGGGGGCGATGCCTGTCACGTTTGCTGGAAGGACAGGTACTTGGACAGAGGAGAACTAGAACATTCAAGAAGAGCTCCAATGACAACGGCTGTCCACTTACTATGAAGACAATGATGTCTGAACCGGGGAAGAGCCTTGGGCCCCAAGGACACCACCCACAGTGGCCACACAAGCCTCCCCTCCACCCTACTGACAGGCCCATGTGGACGCCTGCGGCCACACCCCAACTCAGGTGGAACCCACCTCAGCGGCCCACCCCCTCTGCCTTTCCTTCCTCGCCTTGTCTCATCTGCAAAGATTCTCCTCCCTCCAAAAGAGAAAAGAAACTTGGGAGTTGGTGAGGCTGGAGGTTTTCCTCACCACGTCTCCATTTGGAAGGGCCCCGGGTCCCACCTGGCTCTCTGGCGGACGGAGCGCCGTGTCCGGCTCAGCTCTCCGGGCAGCACAGGAGATGCGAGCAGCTGGAGGTTCTGGGCGTTTGAGCAGCTCGGTACCTTTAATAAGCAAAGGGCGTTGTCTCTTCCAGTGTAAGTGAAGGTCCGCTGTTCATTTTTGTTTCAAATTTGGCAACAGGTTGGGATTATTTGAAATACGAGGAAGCTAATATAAAGCAGAGACTGAGTTCTTAAAAATCCTCTTTTTACACAGGTCTTTCCACATGCCTGCTCCGCGTGCAGCCGTAAGCACTGTGACAAGCACGATTAGAGCGGCGCAGTCCACGGCCCCGTGAGTTTTTACAGACACCCTCGAGCAGCCGTCATTAAATGTAAGTGCCTAGAGGGTTCTCCCAGCGCTCGGGCCTGGCCGCATGCTGGGTTTACAATGTCCAAAACGTTATGCAAGCAGCTCACTCAGGGCTTTCCTCCAAAAGACACTCTAAAATGAAGTTGGTTTTCCTGTGGACACAGGCATATATCACTTTGTAATTCCTATCTTATATACACATATTTAATTTCCACATTAAAGAAATCATTTATGATGGTGTCTAAATTCGGGTGGCTTTCTTTAAGGAGGTTCCACAGCAATATCTGAGAAAACCTTCAGAAAGGCCTTAGCGCACTTTGGTGGCTTTTGAGGGGAATGTTTGTTTTGTGCCAATTATTACAGCAGAAACAAGGAAGAATGAATATTTCATAAACCGAGAGCTGCCCATATTGGCCTAAATCAGAAGCCACTACAAATTAGTGAGTCTAGGGTTTCAGACTAAATTTAGATTTTTGCTATTCCTCAGTTGCAAAACTGTGGCTTTTACCTTTTTATCACAGGCAAAGCCAGTCTTCCTGGCTCCAAATGAATAGAACTTTAGTCAATGAGATATAGATGGATCGGCAACAAAGGCATCAAGTTTCTATTTAATAGGCAGGTGGAATTCAAGTTGCAGAAAGAGGCTGTGTAAATGCACTTGAATTTTATTCAAACCCCAAACATACGAACAGTGGTTCTGAGTGATTAGTGAGTCCATAAGGATCTCAAGGGTTCGTTCACCATAACATGGTGAGTGACACAGGAAATCACAAGCATTTGTGAGCCTGTGGCTGGCTCTCCGAGACCAGAGAACTGAGGGTAGATTGTTGTTCATCAGATAATAGTTGCAATGTATTGACTATTGACTACTGACTACATGTAAGGCACTGTCCAAGCACTTGAAACAAATTTTCCTGCTCCGTCCTCATAATGGTCTTCTGAATAATTTTCTCAATTGCACCCCTTCCTACTGTGTAGCTCTGGGAAGGGATTCAGCCTCTCACGCCTCAGGTTCAGTTCACGCAGACGGCCTGTCTGCCAGACGCTGTCCCAGGTGCTCAGCACACAGCACATCCCTGACCTCTCGGAGTTCCCTTGTATGATGGTTAATTTTATGTGTCAACCTGACTGGGCTGTGGGCTGACATCACACTTAGTGGTGAAAGAGCAAGCGCTTTCCTCCTAGAATAAGGGACATGGCAAAGGTGTCTTTTGTCACCACTCCTGCTCACCATTGCAGAGGAGGTCTTAGCCAGTGTGACAGGCAAGAAAAAGAAATAAGGAGCATGGACATGGGAAAGGAAGAAATAGACTATCCTTTTACATGACCTTCTGGACAAGGCAAGGCTGTAGGGACAGAAAGCAGATCAGCTGGTGACAGGGCTGGGGCGGGGAAAGAGGCATTTGGGGGCCGGGGGAACTGTTGTCTGTTTTCATTACAGTGATGCTTACATGACTACGACTTTGTTAAAAGGGAACAAAAACATGTGGCACACACACACGAGGGAATATCATTCAGCCTTTAAAAAGGAAGAAAACCCTGTGGATTGTGACAGCATGGATGGGCCCACAGGGCATTATGCTAAGTAAAATAAGCCAGTCACGGAAGGGCCAATATTGCATGATTCGACTTCTACGTGGAGTCTAAAATAAGCCCTGGAAGCAGAGAGCGGGATGGTGGTTGGCGGAGGGAGGGGGGACAGAGGGGGATTAGCCAGAGGTACAAAGTCTCGGTTACAATGTGGATACGAGCTGAGTGAGTCCTAGACGTCTCCTGCACGACACAACGCCTTTCGTTTAGTATACAGTACACTACGGTATTATACACTTAAATTTTGCTAAAAGTAGAGATCTTATGTTAAGTGTTCTTATCACACACACAAAATAATAATAGAGAGGGTGGGAGGAAACTTTCGCAGGTGATGGGTCTGTTTATGGTTTAGATGGCGGTGAAGGTTTCGCAGGTGTGCACTTACCTTCAGACTCATCAAGGTGTGCACGTTAATTACATAGGGCTTTTCATATGCCAATTGTGCCTCCATAAAACGGTTTTTAAAAAATAAATTTGACACACCCCGGGAAGCCTGAATCTGAACTTGGAAGGGCCCCTGGCACTTGGAAAGGACTCACACAGCTGCCTGGTGTGGCTGTGTACACTGGTGCGTTAATAATAGCTACCCTGTGTTGGAACTGCGATAAAGCTATTTCCTACTCAACAGTCACCCCGACTGCAGAGAAAGCCAACTAGTCAACAGGTTTTGTACCTCTCAGACCACCATCTGTTTCTCATTAACTAGAACATTCTCAAAGGACAAACAGCATCAAACGCGGAAGGGAGCTTTGGTCACCAAACAAATATTTCCGATACAACGAGGCAACGCAGAAATGCAGCGAATGGAGTTTAGACGGTCTCAGAGCCGCTGGGCCTCCTCGGAGCTAGAGCCCTAGAGGTGACCGCCCACTCGGCAACCACTGAACACAAAATGCCCCTCAGCTGGGTGTGATTTCCCCGACTTCTCAACGACCCAGCCTTTCCCACATGGCACACGGTGTCAGGGTGGACTGTGAACTGTGATGGGTGTGGACCATCCGTACTGATCACCTGAGCTTGCTCCCTGCGACACGTGGCCCTGGGAAGTTCGTCGAATTAAAGAAAGGACGGATAAATGCTGAGCCACGAAGAGAGCCCGGGCACTGCTTCTGAACATCACTGTGCGATTCGGGCGCCGGCTGGGCTGCATCCACTCCCCCAGCACCCGCCTAGTCTGAAGTGGGAGCCCTCGGGTGCTGAGCCAGGCTGGGCGTGCAGTGCTGGGCAGCTCTGTGTGTGCACAGCCCCCTCCCCGGAGGAAGCTCGAGCATTTTCCAGAGCAGGACTTTCTCCCGTGCAGAGCTTTCAGCCCTTCATCGAACCCCCACTGAACTCCCGACTTTGTCATCCGGAGGCACACCCATCCATCTCCAACCTCCCGAGGAGGTGGTAGCAGAGTAGGGGTTACTAGGGTCTGGTGGGGCAGGCGGTGGTCAGTAAGCCATGCCTGCCGAGGGCCGGTGGGATGGTGGTGAGAAGAGCATGCCTGGCTCCCACTGAGGCAGGGACAGGGGAGGTCACGCAAGGTGGCAGCAGGGAGTGGCAGGGGTCACGACCCTGAGGTCAGTCTGGGCGCGCACAAGAGGCATCTGAGCGAACTTGGAGGCTAGCAAATACATGCTCTCGGGCTCTCCCTTTGGCCTCAGCATCAGGGAGCACAACGCTGGTGCGGACCAGAGGCTTAACAATCCTTGGTCAATCGAACTACAAGGGAACCTGGTGCCGAAGGAACCCAGAACTGTCACCCACACCAAAACTGGGATCCACTGAATGGAAAACGCTAATTTAGTTCAGGTTGTCATTTCTCCCCTGTGCTGAGCACATAGCGAGGGGCCCCGAGTGGGGAGGCAGCAAGGAGGTTTGAACTTGGCACCTTTCACCTGAGAGGTCAAGGCTGGTTTTGAGGCTCTTGCCTAATCAGATTCCGCAGGAAACCGCCTTCACTGAGGAGCAACGTCGGGAGGGAGAGGACTGGAGCGTCCGCACCTGTCCACACCTGTCCTCCCTGTGGGTGGGACACGCAGGGTCCAAAACGAGATGCAGGCCTGGCAGGTTATTTGGATTTCAGGGTCGTTTCCTTAATTATAAGATGATTTAACCAAATGCCCTTTAAATCCTCCACCTGCTCCAGGAAGAAAAGGGCATCTGAAGGCCCTTTCTCCTTAATGGACTCTCTAAAAACGGCCCTTAACTCGCGTTTGCCCACGCTGTCCACCTGCTGTGCTGAGAGTAGCGGGTAGTCGTGAAAAGGCGCCATCGCTTCCCCGAGGCGGCGGGTGGCCCTCCACTTCCACTCTTTTCCTTCCTTCGCCTGGCTCCCTGCCACAGGGGCTGACCTGCATCACGCCCCTCACCTGGCTCCCATGGAGGTTGGGGCGATGGGGCCCACCTGCAGGAAAGAGGAGGGAAGGCGGGAAAGGGAAAGGAGGGAGGAGCATGAGGAAGAGGAGGAGGAGGAGGAGGAAGCTGGGTTCCTGCTGCCGTGGTTTCCTGGGTGAGGCTGTTGCTTCTCTGCACTGGGTGTGGGTAGCTTCTCTGCACTGGGTGCGGCTGTGAGACCCTCCCGATTCTGCTGCCCACTCCTCCCTCTGGCCCTCAGGGCCCAGGGTCAGTGGAGACTATTCGAGGTAGGGTGGGTGTGGGGTGGCGAGTGCTGTGACGGGGTGTTGTAGAGTTTTGCCCTCGTATGAAGGGGAGTGCAGAGAAGATATGGTCCCCGAGATGGGTGGATGCTAGTCAGGGTCCCAGAGGAGCAGGGCCCTGCAGGCCCCTAGGGATGTGTGAGGAAAACTGGGGTGAGCCAACAAGGCTGGACCTGGGCACGTGGAGGCTCCCTGTTCACCCCAACCTGAGCCCCACCCAACCCTGATGTGGCCTAGGGCAAAAGGGTGTTTGCCTCCAGGGGGCACAGAGTCTTCGGCCATGGGTACAGCACAGTGACAAGTCACCCCTCCCCTTGTTCACTTAGCAAATGTCATCTGAATCCAAAATATGTGCCAGGCACTATTCTCAATGCTGTGGCTTCAGGGTGACCCAAGTACCCCCACTCCCTGCCCTCAGGGAGCAGTCATACCACTGTGTCTGGGCTCTTGAAAGGAAAGTTGGGGAGAGAGTTGCCTTCAGGTCTGTCCCTGAAACACCAGAGCCCCTTAAAGGAGGCTTGAGAAGACTTGGCTCCCACCTGGGGGCTTCGAGGGAGCACCCAGGCAGGACAAGGGTCCAAGGAGCCCAAGCTGGACACACTGTCAAGCGCTGCCCAAGGTCACACAGAAAAAGACTGACCTGTGTCTGCTGGATTCAGCTGCCAGGAGAGATGGGGCCTGGAGAGCCAAGTGTGACAGGAACACAGGTGTGGGGCCGTGAGAAACGCTGGGGACCGAGGGAGAGGGTGGGAGAATGGAGCGGAGGTAACCGATTCGGGAGCTCAGGTCAAAGGAAAGCACTATGGGAATAGCTGAAAGGGGACCTGGGTGATGAAAACACATTTTTAAATTTAAATTAAAGATCATTTTGTTTAAGATGAGAAAGACTAGAGTACGTCTGAATACTGGGGAAGAATCTCTCAAGCGGGAGGCAGAGCCGCTGTAGGAAATGAGTCTCCGTACTGTGCAGGGAGCTGGGCACTGGTCACCCCAGGGCCCAGGGGCCACTCCCACACGTCACTTCCTGTCCTGGGATGGTGAGGCCAACCTTACTAAACCCTTGACCCCTGGGGCATTTCTATTCTTGGCCAACAAGCAATTTCTGCTTGAGAGAGTATTACTTTCCCCATTTGGACCAAGAATTGTGTGTGTGTGTGTATGTGTGTGTGTGTGTGTGTATTGAATTTATCACCTTCCATTTCTATATTGATTTTGCTTCACTTTTGTCATAAGCCCTTCAGTGCTTAGCTCTATGATTTTTAAATTTTATACATTAATAATCTTGCAACTAAGATTTAAAACCACACCCCCCTTCATGACAACTTCATGGGTTTTCATACAACTTCCATGAGCTGAGCCTAATCTGAGCACAGGGCCGTGGCAGGGTTGGAAAGGTATATTTCACTTCTTAAACTCCCTTCTTACCTCCAACAGAGAAGTAGTTGCATCTCAGAGAGACAGTTTTAATGCATCTACAACATGTAAGATGCTACGGGAACATGGGCTGTTTCTGTGGGTGGAATCGTTTCACGTGGGTGTGTCATGGGTGAGACCTGTGTCCTGTGCCAGGAGATGCAAGCCTGCCCTAACCCCACGCGTCAGTGCACTCAAATTCCCCGCTCTCATGGACTACCGAGGCTTGTGGCCTGAGCATGTCAAAAGGGAAAAAAGGAGACAAAACTCATCTGGTGAGGCCTGGAAGTCATGTTTTCACCAAATGGTAACATTAAGTGTGCACGCAGCCGCCTGAAGAGCACGAAGCCCTTGAGACCACAGTGCAAGCCAAGGGCCTGCCCTGCGGGAACTGGGGCTTCAGGCTCCAACCCCTCAACACAGAGTCCGGGGTCACTGATCGGAAAACAAATTGACTCAAGTAAGAGGAAAGCAAGCAAACATCACAGAGGAGGTGGTCGTTGACTTTGCTTCCACCTCCTTTGAGCCTCGGGAGAACTCTAACCCATGGCTACGCAAATTTTCCCTGAGGGGGTAAGATGGTAGATGTTTCGGGCCTTGTGAGCCACACATGCCCCTGTGGAGCGTTACTGGGTTTTTGCTGGTCTGTTTGTTTGGTTTGCAACCCTTTAAATTCACGGACATCACTCTGAGCCCACAGGCCATGTGAAAACAGGCCGGGGGCCTCCCAATGTCAAGTTCAGACATTTCCAGGTCTGTCATAGGCTTTTCAGGGATGGACACCTCACCATTTTCCAAGAAGGCTCATGTGACAGCTGAACAAAAACTATTGAGTTTTTCATCATATTGAGTCATTTTCTTCCCCTTTAATTCCCATTTACGTCTACATCTGACCTCTAGAGTTGGCCAACTCTCTTCTTCTTCAGAAACGTTGAGCCAGAGGGAGACTTCTTGAAGAAAGCAGTCCCGTTACTGCCCTCCTAAGTGGACACAAAACGGCGCTCAGGCCCACGGCGTTCCTGCACCTTGGCCTCCTGACTTCACACGGTGCTGGCACCTGGCTGTGACCAGCAAGGACTCCTCAGAGCTGGGACGTAGCCGCGTTGGCACAGGATGTGGGTAATGATACCACCGCTGCTTGGAGTCCATGTTTCTGTTTGGCTGCTCTATCATCTGGGTTTGTAATGATTTCCATCAAAACTTGCAAACTCTTCTTTTTAACAAAAGTTCAGATTTCTATAATGAAATACAGCCTAAGGTCGTGGGTGGGGCTTGAAAATCACTGCATGAGTGAATGCCAGTGAGTTCTTTGTATTTCTGTGAAGCGAGTGTGAAATCCTTCAGAGGGAACGTGTCCTTTCGTCTCTGAAATGAGCACGGGACACGCCGTCTATTTAGGAAAAGTGTGAGTCACAAAGGAGAGCGAGTGCACCTGCTCCTCTGTGCTGGCCCGACCTCCATCTCTTCCAAAGGTGGCCCAGGGCCAAGGGGCTTGTGGACCAGACCAAATGACTCTCCTCATGCACACACTAGTGAGTTATTTACACCGAGGAAACTCGTTCAGGAAATTGCACCCTGCTGACCTCTCTCTCTTCTCTCTGATGGCCGGCCGGTGGATACTGAAACCAGAGGGAAGTTTGGAGGAGCAGGTGGGAGAACTAAAAAAAGTAAGTTATGTGCTTATTAGGAAAATTCATTTATATTTAAAGATTTTATCTTTGGCTTGGCATCGTAAAGCCTATGAGTGTTAATAGAGTGAAAAATAAAGTGTTCTTTAGATATCCTTCTTTTTAAAAAAATAATAATTCCACTTTCATGTACAAAAGCTCCAAAAGCTGCTTAAAGATTCCTGTCCTATTTTGCAGATGAAAATGTGAGTGGCAGATGAGCGGATCTGTGCCCCTAAGGGGCCCTCGTGTTCTCCCAGGTCGTCAGAAGCTCGCACGGTCTTTACTGTCGTCCCCTGCACAAAGGCAGTGGTGGAAGCTGAGGGACCCACCAGCTATCACAGCCCCATCACAAAGCAAAGACCTGCGAGGCGGTCACTCACTTCCTTGTAAGTTTCACCCTCGGGCCCACAGGGCGCATCAGGTCTCACCTCGACGACACAGCACCGGCCCGACAACAGCTGACTCCGGGAGCCGGGACTGCGCTCTGCCATGACTTCCTCTCCATGAGTGGCAGAGCCCGTGGGGCCCAGGAAAGCCTCTGCCTCCACCCCACGCCCACCCTCCTTCTCTCACATGGAGCCCTGTTTGGGAGAAGGCCAACCCCTCCTCCGAAGAGCTGTCGGACGGCACAGCAGAGCCGCACATGCGGAACGGACACCATTCCGCATCTATCTCAAGGAGTAGATACTGAGGTGGGAAAGGAAAAGAGAGTTTGTTTTTTAAGACTGGATTTTCAAATGATTTGGGACTTACAATCTATAATTAATTTGAAGTCATACTGGTTATGTCCCCATACAGGCCAGTAGCACATTTTCCACGCAGGTTTGCACAGACAGAAGGCGCTCAGTCTGCAACTGATTCATCATCCACTCGGCAGCGCCCCCTGCACCCCACAATCAGTGCACGCACAGGAAGAAGGCGGGACTCCCCATGGCTGTCTGAGCACCTGAGAAAATGCATGCTGTGGACCCTCCAGAAAGATGTTAACAAACAGCACCTCCACTCCAAAAAGTCCCCCACACACGTAACTGGTGAACAGGTACAAATTTAGTGATTTTAATCAATGTTCTTGCAGAGAAGTGTGGATATGTATATGCGTATATACATATATATATCAAAACGAGAATTTACAAAGAAGAGTTGATACATTTGATCTAGCAGTGGGTAAGTCCATGGGATAAATCTTAAGTAGGATATATTTCCTTTGGTGGTGACTTTAGTAATTCAGTTCCGCTGCATAGAAGGAGACCCGGAGTTGAGAGTGAGCTAGGCTGGGGAGAGTCCAATGAGAAAGGAGAAAGCGTGTAGCATCCCATGCGGCCAGCTTCCGCTGTTCCCTGGAGATACAAGGGGTCTGAAGGCTGTGCCTAAGGAGAGTGGAACACCCTGACTTGGTGGGCCTCCCCCGCAGCCGCGGGTTTCGGTCGTCTCTGAGCGGTGCTATCACAAGCAGAACATGTGGGGAAGCAAAGTGAACAGTGACGTTGCACCCTGCGTGCGGTCCGGGCCAGGAAGTGGGGCTGAGGTCCAGACTGAAGATGCCCCAAATATCCAGTGTCTATCTCATGGCCTGTTGACACTGGGGCAGAGGGGCCTGGGACACCATCTTCCTTTTCCCGTTCATGGCCCCTAGTTCGGGTTCATCAAGGGGGCTGGGCAGGGCGAGCTTCCAGGGTGCTCATCCTGTGGTTACCACTTCCCCGGGATGGAGACCCCACACTCGTACCAGCCCACGTAGTAATAGGGGGTCCCAAAGCCAATTTTGCCAAAGCTGACGGGCTCCTGGCGGTACTGGCGATAGTAGCCTGAAAGAGAAAAGGAAAGACAGGGAGAGAAAATGCATCTGTGATATTGTGACTTATAATAAGAAATAGGCATTTGGTCTTCATCCCTGCTCCTGGCAGAGAGCTCCTCAAATCCTTGGGATTTCCTAAGTGATAAGATTGATCAATGAAGGTGTGCTGATATTTGTAACAAACCCCTTTCAGCCTCACCTGAGTTGATGTTCATACGGTGACTTTTGGAAAGCACCTCAGCGTGGGGGCTGGTCACCAGAAGAACTAACCATGTGACAAGAGGGTTGGAACTTTCAGCCTGATCCCCCGCCCCCAAACTCTGGGGAGGGGAGGGGTACCAGGGACTAGTTCAGTCATCAGTGACCAGTGATTTCAGCCATTCATGATGGATGAAAACGAAACCTCCATAAACCCCAAAGGGCAGGGTTCGGAGAGTTCCAGGCTGGTGACTACGTGGGGATTTGGGGAGAACGGTGCCTGGAGAGCCTGTGAGCTCCATGCCCTTTCCTGCAGACCTCGCCCTGCCTGCTCCTGAGCTACAGCCTTTTAGCACGGACGGGTTTTCTCATGAGCGTGATGTTCCCTGCATCCTGTGAGCCAATCCAGCAAGTTAATCGACCCCAAAGAGGAGGTCGTGGGAACCTCGGACCTACAGCCGTTGGTGAGAAGCACAGGGGAGAAGCTGGACTTGTGACTGGTCTGGCGTGGGGGAGGAGAGGCACTCTCAGGGGCTGAGCTCTTACCTGTGGGGTCCGATGCTACTCCAGGTGACAGCGTTAGAATGAGTTGATCGTAGGACACCGCTGGCGTCAAAGAAATGCTTGGTGGTGTGTGGTAGGGGGAACTAATGCTTGGAATTGGTACTAGGATCAGGGCATCTAAAGTGACCAAACCAACAGGAAAAATCCCCATCCTTACAACCTTATTCAGACAGAAGGCCTCTGATAATTTGGTGTTAAAAAATGTGACTTCCAAATAAACACCACCATTTTTGGCTGGGGTCACAGTAGCCTCTGAGGCATATCCCAAGCATGATTTTTGGGGACAGTCCAGGCCCCACATGTGTGGGACACAGGAAGGAAAGCGTTCATCAACACCCTCTCTCCTTCTCTCTCTCCACGAATGAAGGCAGCCTAGCCCATCTCTATGAGCACTCGCCACAGGGCATGACAGACCTCATAGACCTGGGGGCCTCGTGACATGCCCCCGACCTCAAGTCTGCAAGGATTGTTCGCAGAGTCTCTGGAAGACTCTTAGATCTTTCCAGTACACCTCTCAAAGGAAAGAGCGCTGTGGCAATTCTGGCCACTGATCCCTTGAAGCATAGGTGATGGCTCCACCTCCTCAAGAAACTGCTTTTGGTGACTCAGCCACAGCTCCCACCTTCTGGCCCAGTTACTCTTTCCGGATGAGAGATTACCTGCCATGCCACCAGCGAGGGTACTGACTAACCAGCACCTTTGTTCAGAGCTAAAACCGTAACTGCAATCGGAGAAACACACTAAAACAGATCACCTTCCCCTTCTGGTAAGGGGAAGTAGGGTAAGGTCCTCCTCCATTGCATCCCTGCCTTCCTGAGCTCACCCTACACCAGCACACGGCAGGAGTATTTTTAGATTTTTTATCTTCCTGATCCAAAGTGCTGCCAACACCTGCCTTCAGGTAAAGCAGAGGCAGGGCCACGGTGAGTTTTCTCCTTGCATCAGCCCCCCCGCCCCCAGAGAAAGGTGTCAGATCTTTGTTCCCGTTACCTGGAATGGGAGGGAGGGCTTCTATGTAGGACTGGGGCCCTGTCCTTCCGTCCAGGTGCGAATCCACAAACTGGCAGTGGTCTTCTCCTCTCCCCCAGCTGTCCCCGATGCTGTAGAACGTGTCTTCGTGAAGGAATAGGACAAGTCAGTGACAGCCCAGAAGAGGCCACTGCTAGTTTAGGAGTTTGCACAGGCTCTGGGGACTGTTTGAATCGGGCACACTCCTCAACTCTGTGTCATGCTCTCCATGTTTGAAAAACGGTGATGGTGGCACCAATCTGCACGTGTTCGTAGGGCATCAGAGACATCATGTGCACTGAATATTGAACAGGTGTTCACAAATGGAAACTATTGCGTTAACATTACGGGCAGTTTCTGCCTATGAATGGTAGACTTTTCTATTCCTTGGTTTAAAAAAAAGAATAGATGAACCTAACCTCAGCAGAGAATGCATTGTGAAGTAATTATGAAAGGCATGAAGATCTATAAAAACGGAGGAACCTATTTTCACGTGTAACTTGTACTGCGGCGTGAGACACTGTCCGTGGTGCTGAACCGCAGCTGCACAGTAGGGCAGAGTGGTCGTTCTGGGCCCTGGGATGCTGGAGATGGCTGGGCAACCTCTCCTGGGAATTCCCAGTCAGGGCAGGGCCAGGGCAGCGACGGGAGAAAAGAGGAGGAGCAGAGAGAAACAAACAGACGGTGGGTGTTGGGGGAGTCAGAGACACTACAAATTGCCAGAGTGCGGGATGTTGAGGGAGATTTGTTCTGACGTCATCTTAAAATGATACCGCTCTCATGAAAAAAAAGTAAAACAGCAGCAGCAGCAACAACAACAACAACAAAAAACATAACAAAGTATAGGCCAGTGGACGGCAGGCAAATTGAAAAAAAAATGTATGTACTAAAGAATCAAAGTTGTGCAAATGAAATAACAAATTTGTATAGGTGGATGAGTCAAAGCCAGATGGGTCAAAATGGCATTTTGAAATGTTAGTAATTCAAGGTGTGTATGTTATTCTTTGTTTAAATCCCCACCCATGATGAAAACCATGTAATTTTTACTTGGACACAGGACAGAGTATTGCTCATGTATATTTCATCATCTACATCAGGGGTGTCAAACTCAGTTTCACCGGGGGCCACATCAGCCTCCCGGTTGCCTTCAAAGGATGAAATGTAGTTTTAGGACTGTGTAATGTAACTACTCCTGAACAGTTAAGGGAGAGCTCGGCGCTGCAGCCAGGTAGAAACAAGGTGGAGGGCCGGATAAAACAAGGTGGAGGGCCGGATTCGGCCCACAGGCCTTGTGTTTGCCACCTGTGGTCCACATTTTTTCTCTGCAAAGTTGTGCCAGTGGCAGGAAATGAAGGGGATGTTTCCTCAATGCTTCCAGCTTATACTCATACCTATTATTATTGAGTTTTCAGTAAAAAACTGTCTATTTAGTTTGTAACAGAATTTTGGATTTAATTCCTAAAATGTAGTAGATTTTATATATATATTACTGGCTGCCAATGTAAAAACCAGTCACCCTAAAACAGAGCCTGCAAGAATGGTTTGTATTTGAGCCAGACACAAATATATTCTTACACCCCTGCTATGTCAAGTCAGTACCTCAGAGAGTCACATTTTTTTCAGACCCTCCCACAGCCAACCACCCTCAAAGACCTACCTTTCAAGTTGTCACTGAGGTAGATCTTATACCGCAGCGAGTTACAAAGAACGACCCCCACGAACTTTTTATACCACGTCCGCTTCACGTACTGCCGGCCGTGGCAGTCTGTGTAGTCGGGGTCATGTTTAAAAGTGAATGGGATCCAGATGGGCTCGCCGCCTTGACAACAGAAAACACACCCAGTGTTTATTCCTGCACAAAGCCCCAGGAAATCCGACCTATTCGCGGGCCTTCCTCTTTTCTCGGGGCTCTTCCAAGCATAGTTTTCCCACCTCCCAATGGGCACCCTCTTTCTCTTTCCTCTTCTTTCTCAGGACTGAAGCACAATTGGGGAACTCCTTTTACTTGAGCATAGTTAAGGGAATCACAGAGTAAGAAACAGGCTTTAAGCTCAAGGAAAATAAGCTGTAACGGCAAATTGGACCTTGCAGGGTGTGCCGTCCTGACCTCCCCCCACACAATACACACACGAAGTCCCTCAGCATCAGCTCCTGCTGTTCTCTTCACAAACAAGACCTGTCCTGAACTCAAGTGATAGAGCTTTCTCAGGTTTATTTAAAGCAAAATTTTGTTGTACACTTAATATATTTTGCTATCTTTTCAACAATTTAAAATATGCAAAGGGGGCTGAGTGCAAATGAACTTATGTGTTCTCATTACTGGCTACCCATAATGGTTTTTATGGGTACTGGCTGCTGAGGCCGTGCTGAAGCATTCCCAGACCACTCTCTTCTCTGGACTGGGATGAAGGGTACAGAGAAACCATATAAGTTGTCATAAAATTATAAAAATGCAAAAATGATCCAACATGTCTACTTGTGAGTAACTGTAATGAACCCAAGTTGAATTTTAGTGATTCAACTTGATTACTAAACTATCAAGTTTACCAAGAAGAATACTCACCCGGTGGCCTCACGACAAGCAGAGGATTATCTGTAGAATAAAGAGAAATAATTGACTTCATTATCGTATTTCACAATCATGCAGTTGTTGAAATGTTTATTCTAATTGAAAGGCCTAACCAAACTGGAATAGGTAAAGAAAAATGTAAGATTTATTTTATGAGAGAGGACAACATTTTCTCTTAGTTTTTATTTTCTAAGTCTTTCCTTTTGAGAAATACATCCTTATTTATATAGATGCCATAGGTGTCTGAATATAATATTTCAACATTAGATACTACAAAATAATCAAATACTCATTATGCTTAAAAATGTGTCTATCTTGGGAAAACAATTTAGTGGCTTCTTCAAAAGGTAAACATGCACCAACTATATAACCCATCCATTGTACTCTTGAGCGTTTATCCAAGAGAAGTTAAAACATGTCCATACAGATACTTACACATGAGTGTTCATAGCAGTTTTATTTTTCATACTCAAAAAGCAAAACAACCCAATGTCAATCAACAGGTGAATGGGTAAACGGACGGGGCACCACTGTGGGACAGCGCTGCTAGTCAAAGAGAATGAACTGCATTGGCATCTTCCTACTCTCAGATAGATTTCGGACTTCTGTTTCTTGGCAGATGCTTAAATCTGAATTATTTGGCTTTCTTTCTATAGATCTTTATCATGTTCATCCGATAGTTGCCAAAAGTCCATTCCATTTTAGGAAATGCAGCCAAAACACAGACACATTCTTTGGTGTAGCACATTAATCACTGGTGATGGTTTTCTCTTACCCCTTCATCACTACTCACACATGCACTTCTTAGATGAAATAGGTGAAAACGCTTTTGAGGTGGTTTGCCTACATTTCCAGCATAAAGCGTATACTCACAGCAGATCTGCTTTTGTTCCAGATATCTGATTCAGTAGATTTCAAGTCACTACACTGAAAACTATCTTCTAATGACCCATGTTTTGGGATCAAGCCACGTGTAGGAAATAATATAACCAAACAGAAGCTCGAGTTTCTACTTCAGTGTGGAGCTGGTGCAGCTGGGCTTCTGAAGGTGGCCTGGCTCCGAGCCTCAGCTCCCTACTCTCCCGCCTGGCTTCCCCTGCAGAGGGGCCGCTCACCCGGGCACTGCCTCGTGGCCAGCTCCGTGCGCCCTGCTTCTGACCGCGCTTGCAGGCACGTGTTCTTAAAGGGCCGTGGGGCTCTGCACACCAGCACACAGACGGTGAGTGCTAGGTTTGCAAGGCTGCGTAGGATTTGCATTAAACTTTCCACAGTCAGGAAAGTCGTCTGCATCTCCTAGTAAAAGCAGCAGCTTAGAGACTTAACTGATGGTTAGGAGCAACCGCTTCTCAGGCCTCACAGTATTTCTGCTCTTCAGCTATTTGCAGTAACAGAAATGATCGCTGCAACTAACTCTCCTACAGATAGATTCCAACTTATCTTCCCCACATGGCTGAAGATTAGATTGTTTTCCCGCCCACTGGAATTTCACCTTGCCATTTTCCAGGCAATTCCAACAAAGACCGCTTTTGATGTTGTTATCCGAGTTTCAACCCAGCAGAAGGAAAATCATGTTTATTTTATAAAGCAATGCCCAATGTGGATTCATGAAATAGAAGAGCTAGGAATTTACTTCTTCGGTTCCTATTCCATTACAGTCATCAATTCCCAATTATTTGTTTCTGAGAAAAGGAAAAGGAAGTGAGCAGGGAAGCCAACTGTACCTGATTCTGTAACAAACGAGACTGATGGGCTGATGGGGCCGTACCCGTGAGGGTTTTTGGCTTGAACTTTAAAATAATACCTGAAATGGGAAGAAAACACTTTTTTGAAAGAGAAGCTTGTTTAAGTTCTGTATAATAAGACAGATTCTCAAACCACTGAGCACCTACTCTGTGGCAATTTGATTCCTTTTTTTTTTTTTTACTAATGCATACATCACTGCTATTTCATCATATTTTTTTCCTGAAATTTCTCATTTTCCAACTTTTCAAAATAATACAATTAACAGCACAGACATGCGGCTAACAGGAGCAGAAGGAGCATATTGGGCAAATAAGTCACTTAGAGTGTGTTCCTTAGGGCGCCACTCACGGGTGGTTCTGCCCCGTGAGACACGTCCCTGGATGAAAGTCTCCTCCCTTTTCCCAGCTCGAGAGGGAGAAGCTGCGGCAGTAAAACACATGCAGCAGAATTCACACGTTAACCTAATGCTTCTCCCTGGCCTGCGGGAAAAAGCAGGCTGTTTGACCCAGGAGTGCTCGTTGGCAGAGAGAGGGTGAACCAGTCCAGAGGCTGGTGTCCCCAGGGAAGTGACCTGGGCGTTGTGGGTGTGTCACACGGGCTATGGTTGGCTCTGGAGCTTTAAATACATTTCCAGTGTCTGCACCTCAAGGAAAGAGAAGCAAGTCCAGGGAGGGGACGTGGACGAGGCCTGAGGAGTTGTGCTGGAGGACCAGCCTTTGTCTTGGAAAGGAGAACGTGCTCAAAGGCATGTGGTCTGGATCAGCGAGCTCATCTAGAGGGAGGCTGAGAAGCGAACTGGGCGGGGAGCCCTGAAACCTCTCACTTTGCCCCGGAGGAGCTGCAGGGCGAACAGCGGTGGTTGGGCAGTCCTGGAGACCAACGCCACAGCTGTGACCACTGTCTCTCTGTGAAGCTCTGGGTTTCCTCCTCTCCTGCTCTCCCAGCCCCTGGCTACTTCCAGGCGCAGAAGGGGGGCAGGTCCTGCACATGCAGCTCTCCGCCATTCCGCAGAGCTCACGACGGGCCTTTCCCCGTGGCTCTGGCCAGCAGGAGTTACGCCTCAAGGTTGCGGAATTGTTTGTCAGGCACACACATTACATGCACTAAGTACAATGCACAGCCCTGACTGGTGTGGCTCAGCGGGTCGGGCATCATCCTGTAAACCATCGGGGTCCCAGTCAGGGCACAGGCCTGGGTTGCAGGCCAGGTCCCTGATTGGAGTGCGTGTGAGAGGCAGCCAACCGGTGTTTCTCTCGCACGTTGACGTTTCTCTCCTTCTCTTTTTCCCCCCCGACCCTCTCTCTAAAAATAAATAAAGTCTTTTTTTAAATGCACTAATTTTTTAAAAGGTGAATGAGAGAGCGGAGGTCCAGGTGTGCTGCCTTGCTGTCCAGGCACGAGGCTCTGAGCGCCTGGGAGCCTGTGGCCTCAGTTACACAGAGATGGTACAAGAAGTTGCATTTGATTAAACAGGCAGCTGGCTGAAATGGTTAGAATAATGAAGCCATTCGGTGAAATCAGACTTCTTGTAAGCCTTTCAAGAAAGTGATTCACGTCTCATTCAGGAGAGACTCCTTCTTAAAATTTCATTTAAAAAAAAACAAGATGGGCACAATTAAGAACATATGAGTTTCCAAATCTCAGTTCATGTTTTCCCAGTTACACAGACTTCTGTTCGGAGGGTGTGGAGTTATCTGAGGCAAAGCCCCGCAGGCGGTTCAAGCGGCGGGTTTGGCATATGTTAATGACACTGGTTAAACTTTACAGATTCTTTCTTTTTCGAAGAAGAAAGAAGAAAGAGGAAGGAGAAGGAGAAGGAGGAGAAGAAGAAGGAGAAGAAGAAGGAGAAGAAGAAGGAGAAGAAGAAGGAGAAGAATAAGAAGAAGAAGAAGAAGAAGTCGTCAAAGCCTAAAGAGCAACACTTATATTCCAAGGCTACATTCTCATGCTGCCCCTGGGGCCTCCTTGGGCCTCTTCCCCGAGCTCCTGGTGAAGGAGTTGGCAGGGGGGTGGCCAGTCGATGGAGCGGAGCCGGTCCAGCTTCTTTGCTGTAACAACGCGTCTCACCGCTGAAACCTAAGAGCTCTCCGAGCCCACCTTCCCTGTCCGCGCAACTAGTCTGCCCTCCACAAACCCACGTGGCCCACTTCCAAAGACATATTTCCACTTGAACTTCACCTAATGTGTCAAAGTGAATTGAAATACGCTGAGTGGAAAAGCAGCATGGAATTATGAAAAAAAGTAAAGTTCCCATTTTCAAAAACCACATGAAGCTTTTTCTGTGAACTAAAATATATATTTCATTCTCTGAATAGCCTCCGCCTCGTCCAAGTAACGGGAGCGACCCATGCCTTGCCTTCTTGTATCAGCTTTTGGCCCCTTCCTTCGAGCAGGCTGCACGGAGACAAATCCCTGCACTTTACGGATTAGAAGGCGCAGACTCCAGAAAGTGCAGGGGCGCTGAGCGGGCAAATAATGCCCCTGTGAAGTCAAGAACAAGCTTCGACCGTGAAGAGCCGCAGCTGGCTTTGCACTTTTGCACTATGGCTCTGCATGAGGACAGGACTTCTTGTGTCCCCTGGGCAGGGGACTCTGAAGTCGGTTCCTGAGAAGCCCTGGGGCCTGTGACAACAGTGGGAAAACAGACTCCATGGATTCCTGAAGGGAGTCCACCAGAGACATTCTGCACTAGGGTCAAGCAGGGGAAGCGAGCACCCTCACATCAAAGTGACCCCTTCCTGGCAGCTGCTCCAGGGGGATTTGGAAGAAATCTGTTGGGGGGCGGGGAGGGGGAGGCCTGTGCTTGCACCCCAGCCAGCACGCCCTATCAGGAAGCCCCAGGGGAGGCATCCTGGGGAGGCCACAGCAGCAGCTGCTGTTCCCAGCCTGTCCACCAGGGGGCTGACCGTGGGTGAGGGTGGGACAGAAGCCATAGCACTCTGCAATCCTTCTCCAGGTTAATGGTGGCTTATCTCCCTCTCCCCACGAAGCTGATCTGACTGCCCCGAAGTCCCCACGCTCAGAAAACAGTCCCCTGTCATACACTCACGGCACCGCACTGACCAGTGAAAGTTTGTGTTCATGTTGTTTCGGAACAACCTGCTCCCTCTGCCAGACTGCGGACGGGACCTTGGTGTGGTTTACCGTCCCTCCCCCCATGCCCACCCCCCCCACCCCCAGAGCACGCACATCCCGGCGTCTGGCTCAGAGCAAGCAGCAAGTCCTCATTCAATGAATCCTGGCCCGTCCATACCTGTGGGAAGTATGAACCAACCCTCATCCTGCATAACCATCTCTTCATGTTATTCAAACTCAGCATCAGTCTGGCAGCAAAAGCTGTGGAAAGAACACCGGCCGTGGGGGGCGGGGCACCGAAGACTGGCTCCCGCTCTGCGGCAGGGGCGCCGGGCAGAGCCCCGCGCAGGCCCCCCGCAACTTTGGGACATGGCGGCCGTGCTGTGAAAGCCTTGTCACGCCGCACGCACCAAGTTGGGTGTCTCCCTGTCTCCTTTTTTTGGTTGTTTCCTTTAATTAGTTAATTTTTCACCACTATTAGGGAAAAGTAAAGTGTTCTCAATGTCTGGTTTTGGTACGTGCTTTTTTTTTTTATCTGCCAAATCCTGAAATTCATAATAGTTTATAAAAGCTCAGTTCAAGTGAACCCAAGTGGCACATTAAAACGCCCCGAGGAAAGGTCCCGGCTACTTCAGAGGTCTCTCAGCACCTGTGGCCGTTGTCCAGTTTCTATTCCCTTTAGCATGTTTCTGTTTGAGGACACTATTTTCCTTAACCTTCTCCGCGATCCTCGGACCATATAGAGCGTGGAAGACCTCAGTCCCAGTCCTTAGCGCTCTTTGCTACATAAATGTGGTGGCCTGATGTGACCGTGTGTGCTGGAGCCATTGGTACGGGCTTCAGCGAGCTGATCGTTAAATATTTAGGAATTCCAAACACTCACCGGTAGCTTGGAATTGGCCATGGCAGGAGCATTTATACTATGGAGCTTGGCAAAAGCCAAAAACCAGGGAATTCTGCTTTTCCCCAAGGAACTGGTTTATGAGCACACCACTGCTCGACCATCGCGCACTTGGTACTCTGCCCATGCTCGCCCACCAGGGAAGCTTTCCCGATGGCCGTGACCTTCGAAAGCAGACAGCATGAAAGCGGAAATGCACACTCCCCCACTTTGCACTCTTGGAAACAACTTTTGCATGTTTCCCCACCGAGGGCTGTAACCTGTGACTCCCAGAGGGCCCTCTGGCCAGCCGGCCACTTGCCCAGCTTAGGAAGATGTGGGTGTAACCTACACTAATGTGTAAAATGCATCTTTCTTGAATGAGCTAACCTTCTACATCATAGAGCTCGAGTACCAGCTAATTCCAATGTTTAGCAACTGCTGCTCCCTTCCCGGGAGCTGTGACGGCTATGCGGTCAGCCACCCCCGCACGGTGAACGGAAATGGACCGATTCCTTTTCAACACGCAGGGCAACTTTTCTTACCCCGGCGGTAGGTAGCGTTTAGTCTCTGGAAACTAGGGAACGAAACATCCACACACTAGACTCACTGTCACAGTCCAAACAGTAAGTTCTTCCAAGAAAAGTACATGTCCTGTGGCGAGGGCTCATTGACATTCTCTGAGAACCAGAGGGAGAATGCAAAAGAAATCATAAAACCATCGGGACTGAGCCTTTCCTTCTCAGCCTCGGGATATCCGTAACCACGGACACAGGTCTCAGCTTTTGGTTTTTCAGTGACTGACACATCATACCTTGTGTTTGGCTTCAGGTTCTCAATGGGCAAATGAGTTACCGAGGAAGCCTGAGTGGACCACTTGTTCCTGATGAAGTCTTCGTAGGAAGCACTGTAAACCAAGTAACCTGCACATGGAGAGAAGGAAGGACCCTGTGAGCGTCCAGGAGCCACATCATGCCACAGGTACAACCCCATGGGGAGTGGGGCGCAGAGCAGCTCTGTGGGGGAGGCTCCAGAAGGAGCCAGCTGCGTGCCGGGTGAGGATGGGCTACAACGTTGGGACCTTCTGGTGAATCCAGATGCGGGTAACAAAACTGAGGGCGCTTCCTGAGACTTGCTAGTTCCCTGCTCTGCCCCTTCTCCTCATCTCCCCCATTCCCTGGCCTGCCCCCTCTCCTCAGAATGAATCGCCCCTCAGCTAGACCGTGCAGAGGGAAAGCAGAAGAGAAGAGCAGTGACCACCATGCAAGCGTTTGAGAACTTCCTGGTAGAGACATCTACAACTGGCCTTCACGCGGAAACACAGACACTGTGGGAACTGGGCCTGGGTGGCTGCAAGAGCCCAGACTTATGGGGGCCTCCTCCGTTTGCTGAGGGCTCTCCTTGGATTATTCGTGGTTGAATGACTGTGCTTGCCCTTGACCTTGATGTTTAATGACAGCCATCAGGCAGCTCTTCTCTCTGCCTTATCTGCTTTCACAGATGTCAGGGGGCGGCCCTCAGCCCTGACAC
The DNA here is from genome assembly GCA_004027475.1 of Anoura caudifer. NCBI lineage: Eukaryota > Metazoa > Chordata > Mammalia > Chiroptera > Phyllostomidae > Anoura > Anoura caudifer. The sequence continues at coordinate 61,574 of PVKU01005055.1, forward strand.
CTACACAGGCTGCCTCCGAAGGCCTAGTGGAGTTCATGCCTCGGCAGCATGCCTCCCTCCCTCCAGCTACCCACGGACCACTCACCCCTCATCAGTCCATCCACTCCAATCCGTATCTCCCACCTACATGTCGATGGGGACTCTGAGCATCTGCCTGGCTAGACATACCTGTTACCACATCTCCCGGGGTGGCTTTGTCCCAGTCCACAATGACAAAGGAGTGGCAGCCTTCCATAGCAACAATGGTGATGTTTCGGGGGGCGTGCTGCGGAGGCCGGTCACTCTTCCTCATGTCACTTGGGATGATTTCATCCAGGCTGTCCACTTGGAAGTGATCCAGCGCGTCGGTCAGGGAGCAAGGGGCTGCTGGGTCCTTACTGAGGTACGTCACATATGGAGCTGTAGAAGGACAGAGACACTCACTCCGGCTGCCAAAGGCTCTCTCTGGAGGCAGACACATGACATCTGCTCCATGGAGCCAACCAACTGTTTGGTCTCTCCCTGCCAGATGGGGGCTCCAAGGCCACCAGGCCTGGTACCAAGTTCAGAAGCACATCCCTAGCTCTCCTTAATGGATCCACGCAGTTACACCTGTTCACCTGTGGTTTCAAAGGATCCCATTGCCCCCTGAACATGGATGACTATGGCCTTGAAGCGACTTTGATGGATTCCCAGGCCGCAGTCAATGTAACATGAGTTGGGTCTGCGCTGTTTCACCATTCCAAAGCCCAAACGTGTGGGCAAGTGTGGATCAGGCCCAGCTGGGGTTCTCTCAACACAGTTCGTTGCATAGACTGTCTTGGGACCAGAAAGAAATATACAATGACCAAGATAAAGAACCTCTAGCTCAGTCCTGGGAGGCTCTCCCTAGGGCTTCAGAGACCCCCCAGAACCATCTGGAATGTCTGCCAAAGCCAGGCCTGACAAGCCTTCTACAACATTTCCACTCAGCACAATAATAGCTACTCACCTTTAAGAACAGGTTCAAGCTTTTTCTACATACATTATCTCAGCGGGTACTAGGGCACCGGGAGTGAGGCAGGCCTTGGAGGGATGTCCCGTGTCCCTGGCCACTGAGTGGGGGCCCATGAAACAAGGGCCAAACAGGAGACATTACCTGCAGCCCACAGGTCTTTCCGTGACACACGCTGGGTGAGAAGTTACAAAGGCCAGGGAATTGGAGGTGGGGTTTATACACGCCAGACTCCGAGTGCTCCCATGTAACCAATTTCTAGTACTTTCTAAACATTCCGTTGCAGCTTCGGTTCAGGTTCTCATTGTCAGGGACCATTACAATGACAAGCAATTTTTAGCTCCTGCACTTTCCAATAATTTGTATAAAATTAGGCCCTGGGGGTTTGTCCATGGATCTCATCAGAAAGTCTGCCATGCTTTATAGAGTTCCAGACACATTAAACTAGCCAGACAGTGGTAACCCTTTCAGCTTTCGGAAGAGCTCTTTGGAATAGCTAATCATAGTGCTAACAGGGTTTCAGGTTCTGTCATGGAACTATAGAGAGAAAGTCGGGTTTGGTGAATGCAGCCAGGCTGCTGAATGCCGCGGGCTGGCCTTAGCGTCTGCCGCAGGAATCCTCAATGACCCTCACCCTTCAAGTGCGTAGGCCGGACACTCCGAACTGTGCCGTACTGGCTGGCAGGAGCTGCTCTCTGCTCGTGGCAGAGCATTTGTTTTGGAAACAAAATGTGTGATGTTAGTGTAAGCTGTTGCCAGTCCTACTGAGTCATACATTATTTTTTTCCCACTTGGTAATATATTAATCTGTCTCATTAGTGAAGTTCATTAAGGGCACGGAAAAGAAGACTCCCAAAGGGAAGGAAACACAGTTTAGGGAAATGGAAATTCCTCTCAAAATTGTTTTCATGACGGACAAAAAAGAGAAAAGTGAATTTCTAGACCCCAGATCAGTGAGGCATGATGGGAAGTAACATGATGGGAAGTAACAGGAGAAGCAGCCCCTGCAGCTCCGTCTCCTGCTCACCTCTGAGGAGGGACTTAACAACCTGCAGGCAAAGCCCAAGGGTGACTCATCTAGAGCAGCGGGCTGCTCCTCCCTGGAGCCTACGGTTCCTAAGTGTCCCTTACTCGGAGGCGACACCGGGCAGCCCTCTCCACGCTCCACTCCGTCCAACTCCCAGCGCCGCCCTGCTGGCCCCCGGCTCCTGGTGGTGCAGGGAGCGAGTTCAGTGGTGCCAAGCGGGAACGACTCCCCGAATCGCCCCGAATGGCGACTGCACTCTGAGAAAGCTCTGCTCCAGACGTGCCTCCTTGGTCAGGCCAAGAGATTAGCTCTTCGTCAAAGAACGAAAGTCAAATACCCGTGTTTCTCTAATTAAGAAAGTTCTATTTACCAACAAATCGTTTCTTTCCAGCCAGATCGAATTCTCCTTCAGGAAAGGAACCGACGGTGCCTTCAGGCAGGATGACTCCCAGCTTCGGCGCCACAGCCGCAGTGGTGACAGGCGTGGTGGCGGTCGGGGACCTTGAGGTCTCGAGTGCGTAATCTGAAATGATGGCAAGGTCTCGTGACTGGGCACTTCCAGAAAAGGAGCACTGCTTGCAGTCAAAAGATACCCTCCTAAGGCCCAACTCTAGGTTAAAGTGTGCACGCACACCCCCAAACGCCAGTGCCCAGATGTAATTTCTTTCCAGTAAAACCACATTTCTCCTCATTTCAGCCCCCTCAGAAAAGCAGCTGCAGAGAAAAGAAAGGAAAGGAAAAAAGAAACACATATGACCAGAGAAATGAGGTTTCAGAATCCACGCTGGAGCAAGCCCAGTTTAGCATGTTCCTGTCAACTGGTCCAAGGTCATTCTCGACCTGAATGCTTTTCCCTTTTAGAGCCAGGAAAGATTCACATCAGAAAATAAACTAGATTTTTTTTTCATTTATCATCTTGGGGCTTTTCCCCCGCTCAGGAGAAGTTGAGATTAATTCTACAAAGAGAATTCTTTAATATTTATGTTTTTATCGTTGTTCTATTAGAGTTGTCCCAATTGTCCCCCCATTGCTGAATTCTTTAACATTTAAAAAAGAAAATAAAACTCTGCTCCCTTTTCAACTGCTCAAAAATAGTAAGAAAGGCACACAGGATTTTCAAAGGTCCCAAGAAAACTTCCTGTGCTTTCTGACATGTGATGTTTTTCTAAGTCAGTTTTTGTTTGAAAGATTAAACCCCTACATCAAACTGTATTATGATTACATCAATGGTGTAAGCATAATACATTTGTGATTTAAGACCATTGGAGCGACAGATAATTACCAGGAAGATGACACGCAAAAATGAGGACCTTCTGAGTGCCAAAGGCTGGCACCAGGGTGGGGACAAGATGCCTACATGAATTTCTCCAACTGCAGAGGCAACTTATAAAGCACAGAGGAGAGTCAGAGGGTCCTACGCATGCCGCCACTACTAGTCACCACTCACTGGGAACTGTCCAAACAGGTATTCGTGTTATTCATCCTATAAGCCTACCTGTACTTGAAAAGAGTCTATGATTTAAAAAATTCTACACATCTGTAGCATTGCATTTTTTTAATCCTCACCTGGGGATATGTCTTTACTGATTTTGGAGAGAGAGGAAGGGGGTGGGGGAGAGAGAAAAAGAGAGAGAAACATCAATGTGAGAACAGCAGTGGTTGCCTCCTGTACATGCCCCAACCAGGGATTGAACCCCTCTGAGGTCTGTGCCCGAACTCGGGACCGCACCCACAGCCTTCTTGGTGTGTAGGATGATGCTCCAACCGATTAAGCCACCCAGCCAAGGCACTGCATTTTTTAATGTAATTAGAAAACGAGAACAGGGAAGAATGAGAAGAGCCAAGAGACGAAGCTGAGACATTGGTGTTACAAAGAGCTGTGGGCGGCGGGGGTGTTGGACCTGATGGCTCCAGGATTTCCGGAGGAAGGAGGGGCTGGAAGGGAGAGACAGGAAGCACAGAGCACCTGTTTGGGAGCTGAGTTTTCAACCAAGCACACTTTTTCTTTGGATCCAAGATGGATTGGGAGTAACTTAAAAGCTTGGGGTACAACCACCCTTCCCTAAGCATGGCCACCCAGCCCAGAGTTCTGAAGGAAACAGCAATTCAGATCGTCCACTTAGTGATTAAAGTAAGATCCTCCTGTCGGGAAAGAAATTATCCAAATAATGTGCTTAAAGTCAGCGAGTACCTTCATCATAGACCATGTAGGGCTCCTCCGTGGGTGCTGCCGCGTCGGTCTCCAATCCTGAGAAATCATCTAGTGAAGAAGGAGGGGACAGAGTCATCAGCGCCCCGGGCCCCCTTCCCAGGCGGCTCAGAATCGTGTCCCGGCTGCTTCACGGGAAGAAGTCCTCCACGCCGGGCCTCCTGTGCTTGTCCGGCAGGAACAGCATCAGCGCCGAGAGGGGCTGGACCCCTCCCCTTCAAGCCCAGGGTGGGGCCCTCAGATGCCCTCCCGCAAGCAGAGGGAAAACCCTGCTCAGCGTCCTAGCCTCCAGCACAGCGAGCTCTTTCTGACCTCCCTCCTGGCCACTCAGCACCCCTCACCCTACCTGCTGGGGGAAGGTCCCCAGACCCATTCTGTCACAAGCCCAAGGACAGGCATGGTCAGGAAGCTTCGAGGAGTCTGGGGAGAGAGTGGGCGGCTGGTTCTCAGGGTGGGGACAGGAATCCTCCACCTGAGGGCTCACAGCCCCTTCAGTCTCTCCAACCCCTCCTCTATCGTATGTTCTAGAAGCAAAGTGGTTTCCTGCCTCCCTGACAGTCTGACCTTGCAGAGCGAACCGACGTGGGTTCCCTGGGCCTTGCGGGTGCCTCCCTCCTCTCACTCTGCCTCCCCACTCGGGAGACAAGTCTGTGCTGATCAGACATCGTTTTCTGCAGATGAAATTTGGAAATGACATTCCAATGACTACAAATCTCTCTTTACAAACAGGTTGGGCTTGCCTTACACAACCACTGGGTCTATTATACCTGCCTAATTGTCCTTTAAATGCAATTTATACAACTTCATATGTGGCTTTTTTCTGACTCTTCCAGGAAGCCCTCATTATAAGAACCATTATTAAAATGACCATATTAATGATGGAACTGATATTATGAGCATGAATAACAATATGGTTAAACAAGGTGAGTGATTTAAGCAAAAAAAAAAAAAAAAAAAAGCCCACAAAGCAAAACACACTTTTGCCACAATTATCTGGGTGTTTTGAACAGAAGTCTTTTTTGAGACAATGCAAGAAAATTGATGTATTGTTTCTCTACTTAGGGGAAAGTAGATGCACAGTGAAAAGGAGAACATTTCTCTGTAGTTGATAAAATCAAGAGGCAGAAAGTTTCTAATGCAAAACAATTCAGAGGCATTTCTTCCCCTCTTTGGACCTGAAGCCCACAGCAATTACAGGGAACTCCGCAGTCAGTGCCCCGCAAAAGGCGGTGGGGGAGGGGCCGGCAGGAAGAAATAACAATTTATCAGATGCCTTCTGGGCACTAGGCACTTTCAATGCTGTGTTATTGGAGTTAATCCTCACATAAGACTCTTAAGGTCCAGGCGTGGACTTCCACCCACTTTGCAGCCAAGAACATCAAGGATTTACAATACGCCTGGAGTCACAGCTGGTGAAGGACAGAGCTAAAACTGAACTTGGACTTCAAACCCTCTGGCTCCATAGACTGTGTACTTTACCCTTCATAAAACTGCCTCCACTTTTTAAAAGCTAAACTAACCAATGAAACTGCTTGTAAACCTCAAGGTACTCTAATAGAATCATCATTCCGCAGCACAATAAAGGGGAAATTGAAGGAGAAAGTGTATAAACCCCCTTTGCTAAAAAATTATAGGTACCAATTTGAATTTTTTATTGTTAGCAAACAATAAAAAATTGATCACTCCCCAGAAATATTCCAGTCGAATCATTCCACTGGCCTGTTTTGAGCCTGGGTTGGATAATATCACAAATGTAATGACGCCAAAGCAAACCCCACCAGCGGGGGACGTTGGCGACCTCATGTTGCCACCCAGCCCTGCCAAGGAACAGAGCACGAAGCCCAAAGCCACAGGAGGCCTGGGAGGTGCCCAGCACCCACATCACCATCGTGATAGCAACACTGGGCACGTTCTGAGGGGGCCAGTGAATGGCTACAAGAGAGATACGGTCCGTGATCCGCCCTCCGGGGTCACAATGGTCATTTCATGAAAAACTACGAAGTGTAATTTTTCCTGCGGTCATTCCAATGTCAACATGCCTTGATCCAAGAAGAATCACTGCTGGGCTGGTTCAAATCAGGCAGTTTCAAGTTCACCGCCCCTAACGTTTGGGGTTATCCTGCCATTGTTCCCTAGAACACCATTTTCTTTCCCTTGTCAATTTAACTCTTAAGAAAATAGCCTTGTTTTTCACCATTATCAGTTCAGATCCATTTCTTTTCACTGCTATTTTTGGCCAGGTCAAAAATGAATAAATTGTACCATTTTTGCATCTCAGACCGAACAAGAAAGGGGAAAAGTCTGGGTTTCCTTCGTGGGTTCTGGGGCCAAGTGCAATTCCTGGAAGTGGCGAAATACTCCAGGGCAGCAGCAGGTCACAGAAATGACGCCTTTTACCTGCAAACAGGGATTACTTCTTGAGGTGAGTGGCAGTTAAGTCTTCTGACATAAGTAAACATTGTCCTGAGTAATCCGGTGCTCCTTCTTTTTTTAAAAACCAAATAGTCAGGCATATTTTTCTAAAATAGCACCAACAGGATTCCAAGTAGAAGTTACTTCCAGATGTAATGAAGTGTCTTTACATTTGTTTTTTTAAAAAGCTGACCATCACAATTTGCCCCACCTGAGTGCCTTTTAAACCACGTGGAACTACGTTAAACTAGATGTTTCATAAGTCAACCCCATACTGATGTCAAAAGTTTCCACTTCTTCATACAAAAGTAACTGCCAGCCACCAACCATGGTGGCATGGTTTATTCTCTTAGGTGCAAAATATCACCCCAAATATTAGGGCCTTAGGTCCAGAGATATTTTTAAAAACTATACAAACTATTCTCAGAAGTTTGGAGAGGAGGTGAGAGACAGCCATCTGAAACCCGAGGGAGGATATTGGCAAAGTGTACGGCTGGTGCGGGCCGGGTGAATTTTTAAGTATTCTCTTCGCGTTCTCTGCCGTGAGAGCGAGTCGCAGCAGGTGGGGCCATCCCATAATGACTGCCGTTTTCCTGGTGCAGGCCCCGTCATGTCACAAATTGGTGAAGGTAATCCGCGGGTGCCTCACATCTCCAAACACACACGATCTCATCAGACCCGCAGCAGAAATGGAACCTGAAAGGCAAGGACCACTGGCTTTTACCTCTCAGTCAGAAAATGGAGCGCGCCTAGAGCTGAAAGTATTCTTTAGGAAACCCAAAGACGAAGGATTGGGTGCCGTGAAGAAGGAGACCCTCGGTCTACTGCAAGGACTTTACTATCTAATGGGATGTCAGAGCAAGCAGAGAGTGTCCAGGGGCATGCGTGCATGTGTGTGCAGAGAGAGGGAGGAGAGGGGAGGAGTGGAAGCAACCATGCACGGAGACAAGCACACACCGTGCATCCAGCCCCGCAGGGAGACACACGCAGCATGGCGTCCATAACAAACACAGAAGCACATGACGCACTTGCGTTACTGGAATGACTAAGTCAAGGGTATTCCTGGAACGTTATTTTTTTAATTAATTTTTTAAAGATTTTATTTGTTTATCTTTAGAGGGGAAGGGAAGGAGAGAGGGAGAGAAATATCAATGTATGGTTGCCTCTTGTGCGTCCCCTCCTGGGAACTGTCCTGCAACCCAGGCATGTGCCCTGACTGGGAATCGAACTGTGATCCTTTGGTTCGCAGGCCCGCGCTCGATCCACTGAGCTACACCAGCCAAGGCTGGAATGTTATTTTAAAGCAGCATTTTCCGGAAAAGCGGATCATGCTTTAAACAGGGAACCTAGACTGTGAGATCCAAAAAGATGATTTTAACACTGGAGGGCTAGAAACAAAATTTTAGGACTTTGCCAATAGCATCGAATGACAAATGTCCACTAGATGAGGGTTGTGGGGATGGCAGGTGGAAGAGCAGATGTTCAGTCACTGATCACTAAGGCTGGTTCCAAATCAGGATTACTGCGACAATAACCATTTCGGGCTACCAGGCTGCAAAGTGCCACGGCCAGCATCACTTGGTAAGCACTGGCTGTGCACACGTGGACACCAGACCTTGGGAGCGTGCACCATGGACTGAACTGTGCTTTATATACCAGAAGGGAATGGGTGCGAGAGAAAACACAGGCTGGCGAGCACAGGGAGAGGCTGGAGCCGGGGTACAGGTGGCTCTGCAGACTGAGGTCGGGGGGGCCCTAGGACTGTCCCTCTGCTGCCATCAGAGCCTCCTCCTGGTAGCCTCTCTCTGCCCTGAGTGTCACTGTGGCGTTTCTAGAATGTGCTGGCACATCAAGGCCACCACAGGGTGTTCAACCAGAAAAGGGACCGCATTTTACCGATGATGCACAGGCTTTTCAGGAGTAATTTTGACTCCGATTTTCACACTGCATTTGACCTTGAACAACGCAGGGGTTAGGGGCATCGACCACTCACGCAGCCAAAAATCTGAGTATAACTTTTAACTCCCTAGAACCTAACTACTAATAGCCCGCTGTTGACCGGAAGCCATTGATAACATAAACAGTCAATTAACACATACTTTGTTCCTTATGTATGTTATATACTGGTTCTTATGGTAAAGTAAGCTACAGGAAAGATGTTATTAAGAAAATAATAAGAAAAAAACACAACTTTCATTGGAAAAAAAATCTGCGTGTAAGTGGACCTGTATGTTCAAACCTGTGTTATTGAAGGGTCAACTGTATTTTTAAAATAATGAATTATAGTACACTATAAAATTGTTTTAAAAGGCACATTTTTCCTTTAAATTTAATTTCTTCCCAGGACTTTGTACTGATTTTTACTTATTTTGAAAATGCTGCCTAGAGGCAAGTTATTATTAACACTTGGACATTAGGGAATCAGAAGGTCAGATGTGGCTGAAGAAGAAAATGCACACACAGAGGCGGGTAACAGTAGGTGTACGGCCGTGGTACAAGCAAACCAGACAAGAATTCATAATAACGCAAGAGTAAACCCTGTTTCGTGTACTCACAACTGCAAACCTGCTTTTGTCCACCTGTGTGTACGTCATGATTTGCAAAGAGAAGAAGAAACAAAACGCCAAGAAAAACATTGACTTTCATGCCGAACAAAAGGCCAAAAATACAAAGTAAATGAAAGAACATCTATAAAGCCTATATAAAAGCAGACAAAAGAAAATGCAAAATATTAATAATAAGAGTAATTAAAGTGAAATCGAAAATAGTCGCTCTTCTGTTTCCAGCCAATTGTTAAGAAAACAGCTATTCTAATTCTAGTTCAGTTTTTAAAAATAAACAGGTTCACGTATGCAGAAGAGGTCCAGGAAAGTGCTATGTGATATGTCCTACCAGAAATCCACAGGCACAGTGTGGTTCGTATCCACCGGGAGAATTCTTCCCACGCTTCTCTTCCTCAGTACGTTTCCTGTTCTCTGGTGTTCATTTTTCAGATGTGTGAAATATTCCTCTTTATTTGGAACTTTCTCGTGCAATGACTGACTTGCAACAGCGTTCCCATCTCGGGCGCGGCATTCAAGTTCACATTGATTGGGCTAATGATGGTCAGCGACGCGCTTGGGTAAGGATTCTGGGCGTGCGAACGGTTGCTGAAATGAAGGGTCCTCACTCTGCATTAGCCTAAAACACATAAGCCTTACAGCTGATGCCAATTCACTCTACCCCGAGGGGAAGAAGATGAATTTGCCTCCTCCAAGCCCGAGGCAAATGCAGGGCGACCTCTTCCAAAGCCGCCTGAGCAGGAACTCAGCAGCAAAGATGGCGCCATCCCAGCTCCGCCAGGACCAGACCAAAAGTGTCCTAGCTCCGCTCTTTAGGGGAAGCAGGCTGTTCTCGGGAGGGGCAGAGGGCAGCCCTGCCTGGGTGCCCCAAAGCAGGGAAATGGTGCAGTGTCCACCCCCCACCCCCATGGAAAGCCCCTGCTGCTGATCCAAAAAGTGTTCCACTGCCACACGTGCTTTAGAAACACAGCTTTTCTTGGAAATGCACAATAGGACTGTTCAATGGTCTGAGTGATCCAACAGTAAGAAATCCATTTAACTTTGTTTAAAACACATAGCCAATCACAGAACCGTTTCTATATGTAGTATACATCTCTGTTTCTGTCTGTCTGTCTATCTGTCTATCTATCTATCTAGTAAGTACTAACCTACTAATACCCAGTGGGACACACTTGGGAAATGCTAGTCCAAACTGATAATGTCCCATGTTTTAGCTAATTTTTTTTACTTGGGCACTTGGGTTGTGGAAAGGGTTGCCAGGTAGAACATAGGATGCCCAGAATTTTAAGTAAGTAGCAAGTGCTTTTTCATGTGAGCATGTCCCACGCAGTGCCCCTATTTGCTAAATCTGACAGCCCTGACTGTGACACAGTCCTGCCGAACACACCTGCTGGCATTAGACATGCCCCAGGTTCCGTCCCATCATGCACCCTGCTTCCCGGCAGCCTTTGGGGCCCTCCTCTGACGGGTGGCTCACCCGTTACTCGGGCTGCTGTGAGAACGAAGATGTTACCTTCTTCAGGGTAGCACGCCGGAGCCCCCCTGGAACCCACTAGCAGGTTGCCATCTTCATCATGCCTCTCCACGGTCCCCGGGGGACAGGTGGGGGTGGGGGTGGTGGGCTCGAGGGTGGTGGTGGTGGTGGTGGTGGTGGTGGTGGTAGTGGTTGGCGTAGTGGATCGGACAGTGGTGGCTGGGCGCATGGTGGTGGTGGTCCGGCGCGTAGTGGTTCTGGGCCGTGGGGTTGTCGTGGCAAGCCGAGGGATGGTGGTGGGTCTCTCGGTGGTGGTGGGGGCACGAGTGGTTGTTTTGACGACCTCCAAGCCCACCAGGGGCTTCCCTCCGAGACTCAAAATGGGCTTGTCCTGGGCACTGGCCAGGGGTTTGCCGTAGCGCCCCTGTCCGAAGAGGGGGAGCCCATCAGGGCTCACCACGGGGGTCCCTCCAAGATCTGAAACAAGACCAAACACAGTCTGTGCAGCGAGGGGGACACAATCAGGGGGAGTAACAAGCAAGTGGAAAGTGTCTGCTCAAAGCTCACCTGTTCTTATCTTTTAATCAGTAAAAAGGCAAGGGAATAAGTAAAAGGATTGGCCGCGGCAGAGCTATCTGCTGTTAACACAGGAATTTTTAGGCTCACTGTATTGCCCCTTACTCTGTACTCTCTCCTATAGATTACTGAATATGTCACCAGCATGCCCCGTAATTCTTTCCGCTTTCTCATTCCTACATCTAAGGAGGAAAAGTGTTACTTTGGACCAGGGGTGGCAAATGCTTTTGTGAAAAGCCAGAGACTAAATGATTTTAATTTTTATGGGCTGGTATCAGCTGTAACTATCTGCTCTGCCGTTGTCGGGCACGAGGCCATAAACGGCACGCGAACAAGCGGGCGTTTCTATGTTCCAACAAATCTTCAGGCGTGAGCACTGAACTGTGGGTTTCATATAATTGTCACATGTCACAAACACAGTGGTACCTCGGTATTCATCGTGGCTTCATTCCAGAACTCACGATGGGTGCTGAAACTGATGAGCACAGAGCAAACGATGACTGATGAGGCATTTCCTCTTATGGGGCGGCAGCATGACTCAGGCAAGGCCCAAGCAAGCGCCGAGTGCTGATACATTTTTTTTTTTCTCATCCAAATGCAAACAAGCACAGGGTTTGACAAGTTTTGAAGACGATGAGTACCGAGGTGTGACTGTATTCTTCTTCTTCTTCTTTTTTTTTTTTTTTGGCAATCATTTAGAAACGAAAAAAGTCTTCTGAGCTCACAGGTCATAGAAAACAGGCAGCAGACAGGGTTCAGCCTGTGGGTCAAAGTTTGCTGACCCCTGCACTAGGCTGCCCATTTCCAGAACAAAGTTGAGCGCCACCTTTCCTAAGAGGGCAGATTCTGTTGGAAGAATAGCTGACGTCTGTATCAGGGAAAAAGCATGTGGCCAAAAGTAACCAGCCCCAGGGAACCCTTCAAAATCAGGGAGAGGAGGAAAAGAAGCTTCCATTCCACCGCTAAGCCCGGACACTTCTGCTCCTTCAAAACCGTCCTCACTCACCCACAATGGTCCGTCCATCTCCTCCTAGTTTAACCCGAAGAGCATTGCCATGTGAGTCTTGGAGGTACCTTCCTTCCGCGTTCAACACTAACCCACGGTCAAGATCCACGACCTAAATCCACGACATAGATTAAAGACTATATCGGACATTTCAAAACGTTCGCATTAATCTCACTTCACGAATGCATGCATGAAAATTCCACAGAACAAAAGCCCAAAGTGAGCAGAAAATATTATTTTTGTTGGCATCCTTCATAAAGTTTAAAGGGAATAAAGTGCATAACAGTTGTAGTTCACGTTACAGTTTCTTACCCACACAGTATGTAAATGGTTTTAAGTTTCTCAAATATGCAAAAGATGTTCAAAATACTTTTGCCATTTAGTACACTATGTTTAATGCTGGGAAGTAGAAGGCAACCTAAGTGTCCCTTGATGGAGGGCAGAAGTGAAATACATTCGGCACATCCACATGGTGGAATACTATGCAGCCAATGAAAAGGATTTAGAAATTCTACATGTATTTGACATATACAGACGTGAACTCAGATCAAAGGGCTGATTATTTTTCAAAAATAAAGATATCCTTTTTTGTCTATAAGCTTAAAACTGCAGAGAAAAAAATCTAGAAAGATACATTCCCAAAGTATTAACGGTGATTATCTTTGAAAAGTTGTTTGGAATGCTTATTATCTTTTCCATGTATTTCTGAATTGTTTTAGTCTCTTGCAATGAACATGTATTATTAGTGTATTAAAAACATGAAATGTTTCCATTTTACTGTTAATGTTAAAAATCAAAGTTGCAATAACAAAAACAACTTGATTTGTAATTACATTGCCCAATATAGTATATATTCAAAAAGTTTATGTTTAGAGGAATTACAGAACTTGAAATAGTAAGGCATTGTTTTCTCTGTTCAATAACAAATTCATGGTCCACACTGGCGGCTCTCAAAGTATGGTCCCAGCCCTGCAGACCCAGAGTCACCTGGGAACTTGTCAGATATGCAAATTACCTGGCCCTTCGCTAAGTGATTCTGAAGCTCACTAACATTTCAGGGCCACGGCTCTGCAAGACCAGGCCAGGGAAGGAACCCTGCAAGCAGGCTGCTTTGTCGGGTCCTGTCTCAGCAATTAAATAAGACTCATTGATATAAACCCTACTTCTGAAATCTACCCATACAGTTCAGTTCAAAATTGTTCACATGACTTTTGCTTTAATATATATTCTTCGTATAATAAATTTCTGTTCCTTTAAGAAATGAGAAGAGGTATCTTTAGTTAACCTGTTATGGAACATTTCATAAAATCCTTCAATATGTTTTCCAAAACCTTATGGGAAGTGTTGACTGGGAATTAATTCCACCACGAATAATTTTTCAGTTCTTTGAAAAAACTTTTACCCCCATCCCATCAAAAGTCCCTAACCATTTATCTTAAATCCAAGAAGCTGGTTATTTAGCTTAAATGTACTTACAATACCAATACTCATTTTTTATTTTGGACAAACAACAATTATTGGAAGATTCAAAAAGTGATCTGATAAAAATTGCCTACTTGATCCGGGGTCCTCTTGTTTGTTCATTTATTTTTACCCTGCTTCCTTTTGCACAGGGTTTGAGACAATTTACAGAAAGTTTGTGTACCAGTTAATCAAACAATAAACAAGAAGTAAACTGGAACAACAGAAGTTCATTTTCGAGGCCATGTATCAGTTTCAGGCCACTGCTATGATTAGGCCACACCTTTGTCTGAGCTCCCTAACCAGGCAAAGCAAAGGAGAAACAATGGCCTATGCTTTATCAGCTATGAGAAGAAAAACTAGCTACCTAGGAGAATCAAAGATTTTTCTGATTGATGGAAGAAATGTATAGAGTATAGCATATTGAACAGATGAGTGGTTAAAACTAGAGAAAAGGAGAAAAAAAGACCACTTCATTATCATGACACAACGCCCGCCATTTTCCTCCTCCCAACAGTGCGAGAACTACCGAGATGCATAAAGAAGTTCACCCTACCCACTTTGTTCCTTGAGGGCCATTGATAACTCTTTGTCCACTTGGTTTCCCATTACTATCAGGCAGCACTTGCCCGTCTACGCTCGGCCTGCCGTTATAACCTGCACAGCGCAAAAAAAGAGAGAGAACTTGGTCAATTCAACGCTCCTGGGGAGCTGGCTTCACACCCATCTATAAGCAGTAACCCGTCATTTCAAACAGAAACACTGAACAGAATTTTGGAACAATAGCTCATCTATATGAGATAATGATACTGTGACTTCTACGTGGCAAATATGAATGTCAATCAAGAGTAAAGTCACGATTTTCTGGCCGCGTTGGAGAAATGGGAGTGTTCAGCAAGAGTAAATTATCCAGATGCGGAGGAAAGGCCTCAGTGGTTGTAGCTTTATTTCCACCAGCTGCAAGGTGGGAGGAGAGGGGGCTGGAAGGATGGAGAAACCTGTCTCCACGATGTTCTAGCTGCGGCCCTGGTCTCCTTTGCAGATTCACTAAACATGGCGACCATGTCTCGCAGACTCGGGTCACCATCCTCAGCTGCTGCCAAGTACAAATGCACTGCGCTGACCCAGAGCTTGCTGGGCCCTGCAGCACTGCTTGGGAAGTATCCACTCGGAGAGGAAGTACCAGGCCCAGTTGGCAGCCCTTTCGGTTGCTGCTTCTGCCCGTTCCTTCCTCCCGCCCTTCCTCTCCTGCGATTTCTCAGGGGCAGCCCGTGGGAGGCTCTGCTGGGAGGAGTCTGTGGTCCAGCCCCTCCGCGGGATGAAGTGCTTGGGCTTTGTGACAACGATTTGCAGGGCAGAGACTTATTTCTCTTGCTCAAGTAGTTAAAGAACGTTAAACATTTGCTGGGTGCTATGTAAAAGGGCATGTGAGTTCTACATTTATTGTTAGGGCCTTAGGCTTAGTCAGTTTTAATGGAACACTGACCTCCATGTGAGGCCTGTGTTCTGTGTACATTGGACTAAACTCACAATACATTGTACAGATTAACAAATACTAATACGTTCATTCAGAAATGTTCTATTAAGCTCTGATCCCCTCTGAGGAGAGTACAAGAAATGCAGACTTAGGGGAAAGACCTCGGGTCCTGCCCTGAGGTCCCTGTGAACCCCAGGTCACAGCTCAGAGCTGTCTACTTCCTTCCATCCTCAGCGTAAGTCACACGCCTGCCTGTCACAGCTCTTCGTGACGCTCATCTGTAACATGCGTTTTCTGCAGGCGTGAAACAGCATCCACTGAGTGCGGTGTCTCAGCCACGCGCCACCGAGACATCGGAGTTTGCTCTGTGGGGCGGTCAGTGGGGAGTTTCGCGTGCAGAGTCAGCAAAAACGTGGTCCAGGTACACAGGAAGTATCCAATTGCCTACTGCAATTCCTGAAACGTACCTGTCACGGAAACAACTGAAAATGACCCAAATACCGGAACCTGAGTTTGGCATCGTGGCTGTGACCCATTTTCTCAGGTGAAGAGCATATGCCAAGGAATGTGAAGGGCTCTGTGGGATAGTGGGGTGACCCCAGCAGTGGAACTGGGTTTCTTTCTGAATCAGGGTTGCAGCTCAGCCACTTCCCAGCCGTCCCACCTGGGGCAAGCCGCTCAGAGCCCACAGCCCCAGCTTCCCGTCGGCAAACCAGGCGACGCCCTGCACACCCTACCAGATGGCTAAGGGGATGCGATCACGTCCCACCTGCGAAGCCGCTAATGCTGTCCGTGGGCATAGCAGAGGCTTGATAAAATAGAAGCTCCTCGGGAATTGCTGTGAACACCGCTGAAAACAGTAAGGAAAATGTGAGAAAAAAACAAGTACCTTGTCTGAAAGTGGGCCTCCCGGGCTGGCGCAAGAAGGGGTTCCGGAACCTCGAGTTCATCATGCGTTGTCGCAGGGACAGCATGGGGGTGGTGGAGGTGTAGGCTGGAGGGGCGCGGGTGGTGTACCTCGGCCGGGCTGGGGTGCCCGTGGGGGCTCTGGGGGTGCCGGAGCTGCGGGCGGGGAGTCTGGGTGGGAGGTGGGAGGTTCTTGGAGAGCTGCCTGGAGGAGGGGGGTGCTGCACCAGAGTGGGGTTCTCATCCTGGGGGGAGCTCCCTCTGGGGGGCACCGGGACAGGGGCAGACTCTGTCTCAGCGCTGTCCCCATCTGCGTGTTTGCTGTCCCCAGGGGCCGAGGAGGAGGGCCACTTTGAGACAGAGGAAAACAGCGGGTCCTCATCCTTTCCTCCATTGAAAAACCTCATGTCCTCATCCTCCTCCTCCTCAGCCGAGACAGACTGCGGAGATTTAGCAGTCAGGGGCTCCTTCTTGGATGGTGTGGCCTGGGCCACCCCGTCCTTCTTGCCCACCGCCTGGGACCCTGCCCGGCCAGGGACCCGGGTGCGGGTGTGGGCATAGGGCCTTCCGAGCCTCGGGAAGAAGCCTGGGGGTCTGCGGAGGTGGCCATCGCTTGTGCTTCCTGCTGGAGCCTCCACCTGGCGGTGCTTGGGAATGGCCGAGGTGGTGTCCTTGGCCCCAGCCGAATGGGCGGCTGCCCGTACACCTGGAGTCTCTACTTCTGTGCTGTCCTCATGGTTTCCACCATATCTGCTCTCGGAATCCTCGTTCTGATTCTGGGGGGATGAGGGCGGCACCACTCGGGAGCTTGCCGGGAGGGACAACTGACTGCTTCTGGATGGGTAAGTATAAGGGTCCAAGGAAGTGCTCTCCTGTGACACAGGGTGGGGCCGCCCAGCCTGGGGGAACGTGTGTTTCCTCCTGGGCGCACTAGACCCCAGGTGGTGCTGTGACTGTGCCGCAGGCAGCCGAGCTGGGGATGGCTGTGTTTTGGGAGAAACCCTCTCCTCACCCGAATCCGTGCTCTGTTGCACATCCCGTGCCTTAGAAGGCTGAGATTTATCCCAGTGCCCAGCGGATTTGGGGTTCTCCGCCAGGGCTTCCTTCCGCTGAAGGCTCAGCCCTCTCTGGGGGCCTCTGCTTAGGGGGTCCCTGCCCTGGGAGGTAGGCTGCTTGGAGGAAGAAGGCACGTGGTCATTCACCACCGTGGCAGGAAGTGGCTTTTCCTCTTCTGCTTCGCTCCCCTCATCAAGGGTACCCAAGCCATGCCTCAAATTGGAAGCTGGGTGAGAATTCCCCCTCGTGTGAACTCGGGGGGACATGGTGGACGGCGGGGAGCTGGAGGGCTGTAGTCGGGGTCCTCGGCCGTAGCCAAACCTGTTTGGGTATCTACCGTGAACGGCAAAGGGCTTGTTTCTGGGCACACTGAAATGACCAGAGACAGGGCCGCCTGCGGGCAGCCGGGCCCGAAGCGTCTGGGTGGTGCCCTCGGCCCGCCTCCCCTCTTCTTCTGCATCATTGTCACCATCGCTGTCAGAGGCACCCACCCTCTCAGGGACCTGTGTCCTTGACCTGAGGCGTGAAGAGACCAAGGAAGACTTGGTAGGGTGTGAGGGCGCATCGGCCTTTGCAGATGGGACGTTGTGTCCATCCTTCCCGTGTGTGTTGGTGGGCAGTAACCGAGATGATCCCCCAAGGGGCGGAGAAAGTCTCGAGGGGGGCGCTGAAGCCCTTGAATTTTCCTCCCCAACCTCAGAATGGGGGGCTCTCCTCGCTGGCAAGGCTGGCCTGGCACCATGGTGCGCGGGACCCCTGTCCCGCAGGGCGCTGGAGGCCGCCTGGCGGCTGGGCCACAGGGCTGGCCGTGCAGGGGCCACACTCTTGGGCTGCAGATGCCCTGAGGAGGCATCTTTGAAGTGGGGGGAGCCTGCAACTAGCTCTTCCTCCTCTCCATCCAGGGAGTCGTTATCTGCAGAGCTGGAAGGCCGGTTGGCAGGGTGGTGAGGGCTGCCCTCAGTGGATGCGTGGGCCACAGAAGAGGCCCCCAAATGAGGGTGGGAGGGCGGCGAGGAGCCAGCCTTATCCACACCTTCCCTTCGGGGCAGCACCGGTACTCGGACTCTCCCTGGAGTCCTTCCAGAAGCTAGGGCCGGGTGGACAGATCGGCTTGGTGGCCTCTGCGGTCGCGTCGGGTCCCGGGTCTCCAAGGGCAACGTTGGCAGGTCCCCTGGGGTGTCCAGTTCCTCCTCTTCCGTGAGTTCTGTCGACTGAGGTTTCCTGGCTACCCCGCCATTGGCCAGTACCTTGTTCTTCAAGTCAGGAGTGGGGTTCTTGACATTCCTCCCCTGGGGAGACACCGGCAAATGGCTGTGTTTGGAGGAAGCTGGGGCTTTGGGAGAAGAGGAGGAAGGCTCGAGGTTTTCGGATTTCCAGTCATCCTCAGTGTCTGTTCTCTGCTGAACTTCAGACTCGCTGGTCCTGGCTGGAAGAGAGGTTGAAGAATTTTCCATCAGAGATGAAATTCAAAAGCTGTGCAGCAGAAAGTGAGTATTAGAGATGGCAGGGGAGGTGCTTAAAATTGGTCATTCTAATTGATACCTTCTCATGCCATAGAACATTGGACACATTTTCTCAATTATATCAATCTCTTTTGAAGTTTTCTTTTGCTTTACGTAATAGATATAGTTCGAGAAAAATACATGAACTGGATTTCTATAAATTGAGGTTATGTCACAGCTTATTTTTGGAAGGAATTCTCAAATGAATACTTTGAAGTAATCCATTGATTTTGCAAAAGCAAGATCTTACATAGGATTTTTTAAATGAAACTAACTTTCAGTAAGTTACAGATGTGTTCTAGCTGTTCTTGACAATGTAGGCAAAGCAATCACATAAAACGTTGAACGATCTCTACTCCCAACGATGTGAGAATGGGCCATGTGTGACTGGCAAGTGACTTGGGTGGGCGACAAACCTGTCATTTTTGAAGCATTACAAGTTCCCTATTTCCCCCCAACATATCCTGACTTGCTTCCTCCTTCTCTGTGAAAATCTCATTAATAATGGATACATCTGTAATTCCAAAACAAGGCCAAAAGTACAAAGACTCTGGAGGTAGGCAAAATGTTCAGTGCACACTGCAGCCCGCCCCTTCTTGACAGCAGAACTGCATGGGGAGCAGGGCGCTGTGAGGAGGGGCGTTTTTGCAGCAAAGGGGAACCCAGAGGGAGCAAACTTCGTCTATCTCACTGCCCTCCGGGACAGGGCTGGGCGGTGTGGTGCTGCGTAGGGGTGCTGGCAGTGCGATGAGGGATGAGGGAGCGCACAGCCTGTGTCTGGTGGGAATGTAGGGATGCGGGGGCCGGGGGCGGGGGGAGGAATCTCTCCATTCTGGGATTTCATTAACGTGCTTGGTTCTGATACTGACCAGATGAATGAGGCAAATGGAGCTCTTCCAAGTAAAGCTGCACTCCAAACACAACGGAATAAAGACTAAGCATTTCATATGCGATTTAAAAACTGAAGAGAGCTAACAACTAGAAATGTCACATGGCACTTGTAAAAATGTCCTCTCCCTGTCATCATAAACCCCAAATGACAGCGTTTGTCATATTTTTGTAATAATACAAAAGTAATTAATGTTATTAGCCATCAGTAACATTGCAGTCTTTGGTGAGACTGATTTCTAAAGGGACTATAAAAACATTTTAGAATTCACTGTGCAAACTTAGCCCCAAAAATCACCAAGGGAGCCATTCTAAGCCCAGGAACCATGATTCAAGGTCACACACCGCAATTAGCACAAAGAGAGGGGAGGAAGAGACACACGCACACAATGCTTACTTGTTGGCATAGCGACAATGAAGGCTTTGGAGTGAGGCCCCATTCCTCTCCTGTTTGCCGCCCGGATTTTGAATAGGTAGCGTTCCCCAGGCTGCAGACCATCCACCAGGGCAGAAGTGGTGTCTCCAGAGTAGGTGAGGGACTTTGCTCCAAACGGTTTGAGAGCCGGGGCGTATGAAAGAATGTATTCTGAAACGATTTGGCAGACGGTCGGGAGGAGAGAACTGAGAGCGGCCCTGTGCTCAGCAGACAGACTGTGTGAGCAGCACAGGTTGGAACGAGCGCGACCAGGCTCCGCAGTCTAGATGCACACCGAGGCGGCGGCCGGAGCGTACAGACACAGGAGCAGGTGGACTCAAGTCACCTAATTAGCTAGCTAGCAATTGTCCGCTCTCAGCAAATTCAACATACGGGGCCCTGGCTCGGCAGCTCAGCTGGTTAGTGTTGTCCCGATACACCAAGGTTGTGGGTTCAGTCCCCAGTCAGGGCACATACAAGAATCAACTGCTTAATGCATAAATAGGTAGAGAAACAAATAGATGTTTCTCTCTCTCTAATAAATAAATAAAAATTTTAAAAAATATTTAACATATGGAACCTGAGAGGACAGTCTTCATGCAGTTTACCAAAGATATTTATACTGTGTTTAGGTTTTTTTCTTCATTGTAGTTATAGTGACAGTATTATTATTATTTTTTTATTGTTGTTCAAGTACAGTTGTCCCCATTTTCCCCCACCACACCCCCTCACCCCCCATCCCTGCCTCCCACCCTCGTACCTACACCCTTTGGTTTTGTCCATGTGTCCTTTACACATGTTCCTTGATGGACTTTCCCCTATTTTTCCCCATTATCCCTCTATCCCCTCCCCTCTGGTTACTGTCAGTTTGTTCTTTATTTCCATGTCTCTGGTTATATTTGCTTGCTTGTTTGTTTTGTTGATTAGGTTCCACTTATAGGTGAGATCATATGGTATTTGTCTTTCGCCACCTGGCTTATTTCACTTAGCATAATGCTCTCCAGTTCCATCCATGCTGAAGTGAAGGGTAGGAGCTCCTTCTTTCTTTCTGCTGCATAGAATTCCATTGTGTAAATGTACCATAGCTTTTTTATCCACCCTGATGGGCACTTAGGTTGCTTCCAGCACCTGGCTATTGTAAATTGTGCTGCTGTGAACATTGAGGCGCATAGGTTCTTTTGAACTGGTGTTTCAGGGTTCTTAGGATATAATCCCAGCAGTGAAGTTGCTGGGTCAAAAGGCAGTTCCATTTTTAGTTTTCTGAGGAAATTCCACACTGTTTTCCACAGCGGCTGCACCCTTCTGCATTCCCACCCACAGTGCACTAGGGTTCCCTTTTCTCCATAACCTCGCCAGCACTTGTTGTTTGTTGCTTTGTTTATGATGGCCATTCTGACTGGTTTGAAGTGGTATCTGATTGTGGTTTTAATTTGCAACTATTATTATTTCTGGTACTATTGAATTGACCACCAGGGAGCTTTTTTCACCAAAGACAGGTAAATACAAATTAAGAAGTGGAAGAAGAGAAGAAAGTAAGTAATGTGGTAATAATGTCACTAAAGGAGCAATGATTGATTTTTTGTAACTAAAAAGAGTAGTCAGCCAAAAACTGTCTTTATTCAGTGTTTAGAACCCTTTCAAGCACAACAATACTTAATTCAGAAGGAGCCAATGTTAGATTTTTATAAAAAGAGTTATTAAAAGGGGCCAACTAAGTATTTCTTCTCTTCATTTGTTCCTAATTTATTCCACTGGGGGAAATTAACAATATATTCTTCTTAGAAAACTGGGAAATGAGAAAGCATTAAGTTTAGAAAAGTCTCATGCCTACCTTCCTTCTGCTGTTCCTTACAGGCCAACAAAGATAACTCAAAGTTGAATACAAAAGACAATACTCATTTTTTTTTAATTAAGAAATTCTCAAAGGAGATCAGTGGTAATTTTCTGAATTTCTTTAAGCTTACACAAACTTTTCATGGCTTCTGGACACTAAGTTTCATAATTTCTTTTTTTTAAGATTTTATTTATTTATTTTTAGAGAAAAGGAGGGAGAAAGAGAGGGAGAGAAACATCAATGTGCAGTTGCCTCTCATGCACCCCCTACTGGGGACCTAGCCCACAACCCAGGCATGTGCCCTGACGGAATTGATTTGGTGACCCTTTGATTCGGAGGCTAGTGCTCAGTCCACTGAGCCATACGATCTAGGGCTAAGTTCCATAGTTTCTGAAGATAAAAGTTGTCTTCCAAAACTCTGTAACAATGAAAAGTACCCTTGGGGTCCATTTGTACAAAGTGATGTAAAAAAAAACCAACCACATACGCCCCCTTTAAAGTGTCTCCAACAGACTTATGAAAGGCTCTTCGGTGTTTTCACAGTAAAAAGAAAAGGGTTATGCTTTTATTTAGTATTTTCAACAGACTTTTGAAAATTTAACTATTTGCAACTACTTTATTCTATTTTTAAATCTACAGTATTGTTATTTTAAGATCATATTTTCCTCAACTCCCCAAAAGTAATGAAAAGGGATGACAAATAGGAAAAAATCCACTTTGCACTTGATTATCTTCCTTGAGTTTTCAAACCCATTAAAAATGTTCTTGGTCCCATTCAAGACACTTACGTTCCCGTGGGGCACCGCTCACTGCTACGTGCTGTGACGTTACCGGCACAATGAGAAGACACACACCGTGAAAACAAGGGGTCATTTGTACAGGTAAAGGCTGGGTTGTTGCACCTGCACAACTAAACACCAACAACACCTCTCCTGATGGCAACACCCAAATCCCTGCGTATGTACGGAAGCTGAGGGCATCTTCATGACTACCTGGGTGTTACTGACAATGAGAAAACCGACCCTGCGCTGAAAAGCCTTGTCTGCCGGGCTAGCGCCTCACAGCCGTGTGTTGCTTCCCTATTTCCTGCGCCGTCACCAGACCTGCGATCGGAGCCTGTGTTCATCCAAGTCAAGACACGCGGGCCTGTCTGGGGGTCTCACTCCCATGCACACCTCATACTTTAAGTAATGAGGTTCTTACCTTTCACTTTGCCCTCCGTCTCAGGCAGTGCGTCCCAAGCTACAGTGACAGCCGTGGTTTTGCCATTGACTGGCTGGACGTTTAAGTTCTCGGGAGCTGTAGTAGGAGCTACAAAAGGAAGGTCAAGGGTACAAGCTTTAAAAACGCCCTTGGGCACACTCTGAAAGTAGATGATGGACGGTCTCTATGTGCACAGTTTTATGGAAGAGTTATGGGGCTAACTTTTATTGTCACGAGGGAAAATTCTACATTTGCTCTTGTGTAACATGGTTTCTATTGGTTCCACCAACTCATAGAGTGAGCTTGGATATACTCAGAGGAATGCTTTGAGAAATGAGGATTTCTCTCATGGCTGAATATTGAAATAGACAAGAATAAAACTCAGGCCTTTTAAAATAAAGACATGGTTCAAAAGAAAACAACTTTAACTTTGGATACAGAGCAGAATTCTCCCCCAGAATCAAATACAACCTCAGCCTAAGGAAAGAAGTCTCCCCTACACTCCCGAGCCTTGGCAGCCCCATTCATGCACACAGTGATGACTCACGGAGGCTCCACATTGGGATTTAACGTGCTGCGCGTGTCAGAATAACATGCTAGTGAAACGGGCCGGTAGTAGAAAACACAGGGGGAAGGAAGTAGTTCCTTAACTTCTTGTGTTCGTACATAGACACACCACCAAGACTTAGGGTTAATGTTACTTTAAAAAAGCCTATACGGGCCTTTATCACAACTGGCTTCTTAAACTTCCATCTCATTTGAGGGGTATTCCCAGACCAACAAGCCAAGGGCCGCTTGCAGTACCGACCGGATTCCGGAGTTCTTTGGAAGACAGAGGTGCTCCACTTGCCGTCTCTTTCACCCTGGGAAATGCGGACCGCGAACTCGTACATGGTGTCTGGAATCAGGCTCTCGACCAGCACGCGCCTGTTGGACACCTGCTTGTAGTCCCACCGCGCCAGCTCCCCCTTCTCTCGGTAGCGCACGGTGTACTGCCTGTAAGGGGACACAAGGTGACAAGGCACCCAGGTGCCAGTTTGCTGCCACGGAACACTGACATTCTTCCTTCCCCAGAAGTAATGCCTTTGGGAGGTAAACAGGGGAATCAGGGAAGAGAACAACCTCCACTTCTGACTATGTTATTGGCTCAAAGAACCTACTTAAGTTACAGGCAAAGGTGTCAGGAGCAGACCAGGAAACACAACCTTTCAAGGCTGAAAAGTCTCATGGATCCAAAGCTGAAGCAGGGATTCGGGAGGGGCCCCAGGAAGGCTGGCTTCGATGAGGCAGGCGCCGTTTCAGGGGCGTGCGTGCATGCGCGTGCTTGCGCGTGTGTGGGGGTTGGGGGGTAGGAAGGGCCACGGTAAGGGTCAGAACTGGCCCGAGGTGCCTTGGCTTTCCCGAAAAGAAAGACAAAACGACTCGTTTGATGCCAGGTCAGGCATGTTTCCTAGAGGCTCCAGGGGAAGGCAGCATGTGGCTTTGAGTGGACTGATTACCATGAGGAGGAGCAAAAATGTGTAACTAATGGCAGGACAGGGCAGCCGATCAAAAGAACCCGAGTGGGAGATTATCGAGGAGAAAACACAGTGCACCCGAACATGGTGGTCTCCCACAGTCCGCATCCTGGGCTCCGCAGAGGGCGTCTACTGGGTTCCTTTGCCAAGTAATTGCCTTCGCGGACACTTTGCAGGAGAGAGCGTTTGATGCATTTAAAATGTGCTGTGCGTGATGACATTCACTAAATCGGGATAAGGCTTCAGTTGCAGACATGGCACACCAATTAACTGCAAGGGTTCTGAGAAAACTCAAGCCTGCTGTTGTTTGCATCGAGATGCTGGAAATCAAAGTCCACGAGTAATCAGGAACACTCACGATGGGGTGCCTGGGGAGGGGGTCGCCATGCACCTCCTGAGGCCTTTCAAAGGAAGCAGATGTCTTTTTGTGCTAGCAGACAGTGACAGAAACTGTATCTAAATCAAATAACAGTACAAATACTATATATATATATAATAGATATTTCTCAGCACTACAGTTCATTCATTTTTTAAAGCACATTCACTTTTCCTGGTTGCAGATAGTTTCAAAAATTAATACGTCGTGACTAGGCCACCAAATCTGTGGCCATCTCTTGACTATATAAACTACTAAGTCCCTTATCACAAAATGTTGATGACTCTTTTAATCTACCAGTCAAAATGGTGTTCACCAGTGGCCTTTCTAACACAAAAAGTATTTTAACTTTATGATTGGTTTTTCTTCTCTTGCTATTACAAAACCAATATAAAAACCAGACTAGCACAAGGTCATGGCCTGAGAAAAAGTACGATTCATTTGTTGTGCACAAAGAGCTACTGAGGAAGCAGTCCAGTGCCTGGGGGGCGTCTGGAGGGGACCTGCTGTGTGCCAGGCATCAGACAAAGGCCACCACTCTGCGCGAGGGCCTTCCTACTGGTGGCTTCTCGGCCCACGCAAGGCAGGATAAGACCCCTCCTCAGCCAGCCAGTGTCCTCTGCATGCACAGAGAGCATTAGTGAGGCCAAGTGACCGCAAAGAGAGGCGAAGAAAGAAATGGGATCGAGGACACAAGATTAGACCGAGCAAGCGAGGTGTGAGGTTCCACGGGGGCATCACACGCGAGGCCCCGGGAACATCTGGTCTGTGTGACCGCGCTCGGGAGTGGCCAGATTGCCGCCAATAGTCTATCATTCAGCTGCCAAAGAGACCAGCATTCTCACAAGTCAGAAACTAAAATCATTCCAATAAACACAGGTCTCTTCAGGGCCAGGGAAACCACACCCCTCATATGTAAAAGAAAGGCAAAGAGGTAAGAGAAGTACCTTGATGCGGCAGCTTCCTTCTGTTTTTCCACCATAGGGTCCACCCAGGCCACCAGCACGGACTGGGACGACATAACCCGGACACTGATGTCCTCCGGGACGTCCAGTTCATCCTCCTCTGAAATGACAAGGGGCGTGTGGAGAGGCTGACCCAAACGACAGGCTCTGCCCTAATTGCTCAGGCCTCCGGTTTATTAGTCACCCTGGACAACTGTAAGCTGCTTACATTTAATGTAGATGAAATGAAATACATGGAAAGTTAAGCCATTGTTTGATTGGTCCGTAGACAAACCCAAGCCTCCACTTGTGCCCTTACTGAGCCCGGTCTAAGGAACAGGCTGTGCTCGGGAAGAGCTGCCCGACCCGATCGACAGAAAGCACAGTCTGAAAGGGAGGCTTTGCCTTGGTCAGAGCTGCTCTGAGAATCACCGTGCTTTCTCGATATTCGCTGTAAGTTTCTGGGGAATAACATTTTTTTTTTTTTTTTTTTTTTTTTTTGCGGGAAGCAAAACTCTGGGGGAAGAGAAGCCCAAGCCATGATTGTCCTTGGCAATCATGACATGAAATGAAAATGCAAACAGCAGCGCGGTCACAGTGGGCCCAGTGTCCTCGCGCAGGGGATTCCGAGACAAAGCAGCAGTTACTTCCGCATGAAAGGGAGTCCCGTTTGCCGATTTCCAGAGGAGAAATCGCGCACAAAGCTTGCAGTTTTTGTTCAGTCTCTAACATCAACTCACAAGATGTCTTCAATTTCGCTTTTGAGTCTTTTGGCCTTTTTGGTCTGTCTGTTTGTTTTTTGTTTGTTTTCTTTTCAACTTTCAAGGACTGTGTTGGCAGCTTTCACTACAAGCAGGGAGCGGTGGAAATACTTAGCCTGTTAGAAAAGTGATATAGGAGCTTCTTCTAGAGCAGCAATTAACTAATAAAAGTGAAACATCATGTATGCAGGCCTCCTGTTGATGTAAAAGTTATAATCATACATATATAATTATCATATGTTATACAGTACTAAAATAAAATGTAATATAAAATTATAATGGACAAATAAATTGTAAGGTCACGAAAATAATGATGCTGTAGGTGGCCTCTTCGGGGCACATGATCCAGAAAAGGTGTATGTGATCTGTTGATAAATGAGTACTTTAAAAAGTATCTGTGAGTGGGTGTGGAAAAAAGTGTCCCTTCGCACACACGCGACCGGCGATCAGGCTGTCAGCAAGCCGCTGCTACATCTGTCCCCACTCTTCTCAGGGCCGTGTCGCTCAGTTTCAGCTCAGTGTCGCTCAAAGGAGGTTTGACTGCAGTCTCGCAGGCCACGCCGTCCACTCCCACTCCGTTCAGTCTGTCACGGGCGGAAGTTTCTGTGTGGAGCCCACTGTGTGCTTACATGGGATCAGCGTTTGGTTGCTCTTACGGTGGCGCATCTATGGCATCGTGAAGATACTCAAAACATACAGAGACGGGTGTCTCCTTATGAGCATACTTGAGCCTCGGACTATAAAAGAAACATGCTTGTATCCAGAAGGTGGCCAAGTCCACCCTGCTCTTTCCTTTTCGCTGGAGAAAACCCGCGGGCTTCGTCACCTCACCAGCATCCTGTGGAAACAACTCGGAAGTCTCACTGGACCGTGGTTGCCCGATGCGCGTGCAGGCACATACCTGAAATCTTGCGCTTGGTGAGTGCCGCCCTGTAGACCGGCTGGCTCCGCCCCCGGGAGTTCAAGGACTGCAGCGAGACCACGTACACCGACTCTGAAGCTGCAGGGCAAGGGGCAGGCAGTGAGGCGCTGCGGCGGGTTCCTAGAAAGCGCATCTCTGTCCCTGTTCCCCTCCCACGCCCTCCTTCCCCGCTCATCTTTCTGGGGCATTCCCTCTTCTTCCAGACAGCAGGCCTGATTTGCAGGCTTCCTCAGCCGGGTCCCCTGGTCCGGGGTCCTTGGATCCCAGACAACGCTTAGAGAATAAGACAGGGACAGCAGAGCCACCACGCAAATGCATTAGCTCCTGTCCTGTCCAGACACATGGCCCGACTCGAAGGACCCTTGCTGTCAGGCCAGGGAGCAGCTGACTGGGGCTCAGGAGGCGGCCGTGCCCTGCTGCTAAGGGAAGGTCAAAGGATGGAGGCCCGGAGGGAGGGCAGAGCAGAGAATGTCATTCTGAATCGTTACAATACCTGCAAAATCAACAGGGCAAGCAAACACGAGGGAGCCTCCACAGACCGAAATGATGGGGAAGGTCAGCAGATCCTGAAAAGCAGTTAGCGTGGACTCACCCAGCTTTTTAATTTCGTGCGTGCGCTCATCTCGTGTCAGTGGGACATAGTTCATCTTGCGGCCACTTTCCCCGTAGCCCAGAAGAAAACCCCGTGATCTGCGCGGACTCTTGGCTCCAGAGAGGCGTGGTGCCTTCCAGGCCACAGATAGCCGGTCATCTGAGGGTCGGACTCGGACACGCAAGGGCTTGTTTGGCACTTCCTTTTCTTAAAGAGGACACGACACAGAAACTATTAAACAGTGTATCCGTGGAGCCCACCAGCGAGTATGGGAAGTCTGTCCAAAGGCTGAGCCGCAGCTGGGCTCAAAACACCCATTTTGGTAACCGATCCTAGTGAGAACATTCTCTCCCCAAGCGCATCACCCCGGTGCCCATGTCCCTCCTGTGTTGCAGACCAAGACGTCTCAAGACTTACAATGAACACATACCATGAGTGAGATGGCCAGCCAGAAATCACGTTTGTTGTCACCTACTTCCTTTTGTCCCCTTAAGTCCAAAACCATATATTCTCTGGTGAGAGCTGAAGGTCAGTGTAAAAACACAGCAGACACACATTACCTGCTGTTGTTCGTAACCGCCCTGCGGTCCACTTTTCCGCGGTAAAGCTGAAAAGATGGGCTTTCCTGGCCTTCGTGGGGAACGACCAGGGCTAAGGAGTCACTGACTTCCGGTTTTGATCTTGGTTTTCCTGACGTGTCTAAGCCGCCTCCAGACAGACACCGGTCCTGCCCCGCCATCGCTGCTCTCTGTCTCTTGCTTCCTTCTGGCTACGTCAGTCAGTTTCGAGAAACCCTGTTGCTCCAAAGATCAATCTCGAGAAAGGCTCTCATCGTTAGCTTTCTCAAAGCAAGGCCTTCCGGTGGCCAGCACTCCGTGCTTCAGATTTTGCTTTTACATCAGTGAAGAGTGGGTAGTTGGGAAACAAGGGCTAGAGACCACGTGCCACTTCTGACAGGGGAGCGTATCCTCGCTGTTATTGGGGGACCCCATTGGCTAATGAGCATCTCTCTAGTTCCATAAGCCAGTTCTTCCTCCACTCTACGCTTTGACCCCATGGCCGACCCATTTTGTTAGACCGGAAAATTCCCAGCTAAGCTAAGGCATGAAAACACAATCCAATGTCATGAGCTAGTATGGATTTCAATGGTGCAGTAAGTAAATACATAGCCACAGGAGATGGTTATTCTGAGAGCCAGATACCCGGTGTGAGCGCTGAATCTAACCCAAAGGAAAGTCCATTTCCCATTGACTGGAGTGACTAACATGGTATCGGGCAGCCCCTTCCCGAAGGCTGCCAGAGACCACCATGCAATGGTCCAGCAAATACTTCCCCCCATGCAAGGCACTACCGAGTAAGGTTTTTTGCCTGGACTTCAATAGAGTGGCCAATGGACTAACTATGCACAACTTCTCTTCGCACCTGGGGTCGTGAGTGTAACTCCTTTCACTGGGGTTATCCTGAACTGATCTCCGCTTTGCTCCAGGTTACTAGGTGAGCTCTGGATTTCAAGGTCTGGCCTCTGTAAAACTCGAGGACCACGCTGTGACTATGGAAATGACAGATACGCTGAGTCACACAGTGCAAGAGAAAACAATTGCCCCGAAGTGTTCAGCGCTAACAGTCTAACACGCTGACGGCACGGCACTGATTCGACAGGGTGCCCGTGGAGACCTCCGACCTGAAACGCCCTGTGGGTTCCGGTATTAACCCCGTAGGTTGACTGTTCTACAAGGTCCCATTGGGGGTTACTTGCTCCATACTCCTAACAATGCTATGTCCATGCAGCCACGTCTTAAGTGTGTCCGTCATCCGTGGGTGACTGTGGCACAGCGTGGGCCACTGCTCAACAGACCGTGTGTGACACTAGGGTAAGAACAGTTTAAAAAAAAAAATCCTGACCAGTGTGGCTCAGTGGGTTGGACATCATCCCGCAAACCAAAAGGTCGCTGGTTTGATTCCCAATCAGGGCACATGCCTGGGTTGTGGGTTCAGTTCCCAGCTGGGGGCATGCGAGAGGCAACCAATTGACCTTTCTCTCTCACGTTGATGTTTTTCTCCCTTTCTCCCTCCCTTCCCCTCTCTCTAAAAAATAAATAAACTCTTTTTAAAAAAAATTCCTGGGGAAAATATATAAACTACTTACGAAAAGCAAAATCTAGACAAGGAGCAGCAGTTTATTTATCCACCATGAAGCTTTGGTTTGTTTTTTAAAGCTAGCAGATTCTTGTTCATGGGAACAAAACACATAAACAAGTTTAATTTATCAGGAAGACTGCTCGTGTCATTTTAGAATTATGCAACACTATGGAATTGGCTTTACGTGAGCCGTGAGCATGGGAATAGCAGTGGAGAAAAAATGTTAAAGGAAGCAAAAGATTGTGCTTCATTCTCTTTGCATCTCCTAGGCCATTTTCCCTCCATGTGCCTCCGATACGAACTCTCAGCGCATTAAAAAACAACTCGGTTTTAACAGAAGTCCTCTTCACGAGTCACACGGTGCTCGTGTTTTTAAATATTCTATAATGTGAGAATGATCCCAGAGAATAACATGTGACGTTTATTTTACTTTTATGGAAAGCTCAGACTGCCAGAGAATCTCCGTAGTGTGGGGTTGGGAAGTGACTTCTACACACGCTGCCACAGGCCTGTGCATGACTTGTTCCCAGGTAGGACAGGCAGAGTCGCCAGCCAGGCAACATGGCTGCCGGGGTCTCTTCCCTGAGGGGCAGCGGACGTGGGACAGATGTCCATGGGGCTGCCATCGTCTTGCCGGCCTTGGTGCCAACCTCTACACTGCTTGGTCTAAAGCCCTCTGTGCCCCAGTGACACCCGCTCCACTGCTGAAAGAGCACATCGGCATGGGGGCTCTGGGGTGACCGCTGGCACAATGGGCCAATCTACGAATCACAGGCACATGGGTCTTGCAGGGATCTGCTACAAAATAAATGATTGACAGAAACGGCATTCTCTGCCCGAGGCTCGGCCCCTGTCCTGGGAGCCTTTCAGCCGTGGCCCTGAGGAGCGCTGCAGGTCCCCGCTCCAGTGTCCTCTGACACTCAACAGTGAAATCCTGAGCAGAAGAGTCGTAAGGAAAAGACACTTGGAACTGCCTAATGTGAGGGGTCTCTGAGGGGGAGGGAGGACTGAGGTTCCAAGGACAGGAGCTCGGTCCCAGACGGCACAAGCGTTTGCCTGAGGTGCCCAGCCTGTGGCTCTGCGCCGACCCAGGCCGGGCCCACCACACATCAGCCACACCACCCGGAAGCAGGGACAGAGCCTGCGGGGGGCCTCCCCACTGGCTCCAGCCTGCTGTTGAACCTCTCCACGCAAGGGCGGGAGAGGAGCCAGGCCCACTGAGCCCTCTGTGGGAACGGGGCCGAGGCTAGCCCTGTCAACTGGCCACAGTGCCTGCTTGACACAGAGCCTTACAGCTTGTCATTACTTGTCATTGACAAGTTTATTTGTCAAATAAACGTGTGCGGTTTATTTTCACTGCCCTTAAGCAGCTCCCAGGTACGTGGGGTAGCTGCCACAATCCCCAGGAGAAACGGGGTGCCAAGCAGTGAAGGGACCGACCCAAGGCCACATGGATTCTAAGTGCCAAGCAGGGACCTGAATTCAACCACTCTGGTGCCAAGTCCCACTCTCATCTAACTAAATTAGTCCCATTAATTTATGCCTGCTTGTCACCACAGGTGCCACCCCCCAGCCCCCTAACTCCTCTGCTAATGAAGGTAGGACAAGGATTCTGAGCTGGGCAGGCCCCGTTTGGAGTGCAGGTGTGGTGGCTTGCACTGTGGGTGTTGAGTGTGCATGTGTGTGCCGACCAGACAGTGCACTCAGCAGGTAGCTATCGAGCCAGAGAAAACCTGTCACCGACAACTGCCCTGGAGATCCGGTCCCAGACTGCACAGCAGTCACTGACCCCGAAAGCCAGAGTGAGGTGACAACACCATCCCTCTAAATGTAGTCCTCTGTCTCTCAAGTATTGAAAAAAATGTCCTTTTTTTTTTGCCATTCTGGGTGATACGTACTGTTGAACATCTTTCACAGATCTTTTCTAGGTCATCAGCAATCCTCTCTTAACCTGATGCGCACCCTAAGAAAAACTACCCAGATGGTTCACATTCTCTCGCAATGAAATTTTTAAGTGTTTCTCTAAGCCACAAGGGATGGCCTCACAGAATCAATCTGCAATTTTTCTAATAAATCTCTGTAACTCTTTTATCTTGAAAACAGGAAGTCATGTTCACATCCCCCAGGACCGAGTGCGTTACAGCCGGGCGGGGTGCCTCGCACGCATGTCCTCCGTCCTCCAGTAGGTCTTAGAGCCGGCTGGTAACATTACCCAACCGTCCACTCAGCAGGTCAGCTGGGTGAGACAGTCCCCACCTAGGTTAGACTTCAGAGAGCCAGACAGGCATGTCTCCGGAGCTGTAGCATCAGCTACCCAAAGTGGCAAGCAAATATCCTAAAATCGTACAGAATCGGAATCTGTTCTTTTCGCAAAGGAAAAAAAATCCCAAATGCGACATGCTGCTTTGTCCACGTACAAGTTGATGGTAGTTCAAAGTGGTGGCCTCTGCCGTGGGCTTCCACAGGCTCTCGAGTCACCGCCACAGGGGCTCTGAGACTTGCACCAACCCTCCTTTCCCCCCCTTTGCACAGTGGTATGGAGCACATTGTGTTTTGTAACATAAGCCACGGAAAGCGCGAGGACCGTACCTGGTGTATATGAAGCATCTGTGAGTTGCTAACTGTGTTTGTGGTTGTGATAGAAACAGAACCCCTCACCAGATTCACTGGATGGGTGAGCAGCCCCTGCCAGAAGGGAACCCAAGATCCCATGACAGATTCAACCACAATGCCTTGCTCTCAGGGAGC
Source organism: Anoura caudifer (assembly GCA_004027475.1). Classification (NCBI taxonomy): domain Eukaryota; kingdom Metazoa; phylum Chordata; class Mammalia; order Chiroptera; family Phyllostomidae; genus Anoura; species Anoura caudifer. The sequence continues at coordinate 94,553 of PVKU01005055.1, forward strand.
ACAAAAAACACCTATTTCAAAGAAGCAGGCATGACAGAAAGAGACAGACTTGCTGTCACAGGTTTTTACGTGAAAACCCGTCTCAGAGAGGAGATCGTCTATATGCAGGTGACCTGGGCGCACCCTGCTCCGAAAGCACTGTTCATGGTCTCCATCAACACCCGCAGTAGCCCCCTCACTCCGAGCGAGTCCCTCCTCTTCGTTGGCATAAAGGATGGCAGGGCCATCTTCTCCTTGGTGCGGTCTCAGCTAGCATGACAAGCCCATTTTCCAGCAAAGAGTGAAGTCTCATTCAGTCCACAGCTCTGAAGAGTGAGTGGCTTGTCCCTCTGATGCCCCTGACCCCCCACGGCCCTGGCCTGCCTCCAAGCTCCGCAAAGGTGGCCTCGATCTTTGTCCCCTGAAAAGGCAGGTCCACATGCTCACTGCCTTCCGCTCACCTGTCCACAGCCCCAAGCAGCTCCCCCACCATCTCCAAACATTGAGTCTCAGGGCAGCCTGGGACACTGGCCTGTAGGGCACGAGGGGTCCAAGCCCATGTGGCTGGAGGGCCGGTCCTCGCTGCGCAGTGGTCGTCAGAGTCACCTGGAAGACTCCCACCTGTATCGGGCTGGGTGAGATTCCAGAGCTCAGGGGCACTTTGGATGAGGAGCCGTGATAAGGAAGGGGGAGAATATGAGTTGGAGAGGAGTGAAGGTGAACTGTCGCAGCCAGAACACTCCGAGTCTGAATTCCCGGCTCCCAACATGGGCCCAGACCCAGCGCGGAGTGGCCAGCCGCCAAGGCGAGTTAGCCAGCAGCTCCCCATCCTCCGTCTGCCAAGGGCCCCTTCCTGGGTGAGTTCTGACACCTAGTCCTCCGGAAACACTTGTGAGCGAGTCACAGCCGCTTCCTCCCACACACCAACATCTGCAGTACGTATTCCAACACCTCTCTGGAACGCCGCATTTCCCTCTCCAGTAAACTGCCCGATAGTCTTAACTGTTCACTGCGCTCTTGTGTGACCTTTCACAAAAAGGAGGAAGAGAGTCATTTCTTTGTTTTGGAGCAGTGCCTCTCAGAATGTCACCAACCTGCGAGATTTGTTGGAGCCCTGCCAGCTATAAGGCATTGACAAGCATCCTCACAGCCACAGTAACACCCATTTACAGACAAAGAAAGGGAAGCTCGGAGAGGCTGAGACAGTCTGCAAGCCAGACAGGTGGGCACTACGCTGGCCCTGGGGCTGGCTCAGCGGCCCTGGCTCCTCCGCAACGCTAGTGCTCGGAGGCTCAGGCTGGCTGCAGAGTTGGTGTCACCTGCCACCACGCTGTGGTGGGAGCACGTGCCGGCTGTGGACGAAGGGCCCGGTGGAGCCTCCCCCACACCTCTGGCAAAGGATCTGGTCTGTCACCCCTGGAATCACTGTCCAAGGCTTCTGTGCCACAGGTCACTCACTTAGAGAAAATGTGACCCAAGGGCCTGGTGCTCTTCAGGGGAAGTCAGTCCCCATCCCTGAGGACCCACCCATCGCACACTCCCCCGCCATGGGTCTCCAAGGAAGGATCACCTGGGGAAGAGCTTGGGGGCCCCACCGATAGCCTGGCTGGCTGACTGTGGAGAGCAAGGGCGGAGCAGTCTGTCCAGGCCCCTTGGACAAGCCCAGGTGGAGTCGCTGGCGGCCATGACAGTCGTGTCAAGCGCTATGTCAAGGCTGAGGTCGTGGAGTGTAATGGGAACGCCCTTAGGAGGGGCCAGAAGGCCCCAAACCGCAAGTCTGGACACTCAGATAAGGGCTCCTTCTGGGCGCCAATGTGAGGGGCCCCACCCCCATGGGCTGTAAGAACCCTGAGCTCCCGACGCCCAAGCTGGACTGCACCGCGGGCCCCGCTCCAGACCCTGCCGGACTTCCACTCCGCTGGATGCGTGAAGCACTGCAGCCACCTGGCTGGAGACCCACGCCCGCCTCTCCACCTGTGGACGCTGCCAGTGACCAGGACTTCATGCCCACTGCTCGCTTCTGTCGCATAAGCTCCCCTCTCTGTCTGTCTGAGACCTGCATGTGACTCTGTGGGCTCGCTGGGGCGGTCTCCCCTAACACACCTGGCACTGTGGAGTGAGTATCACACAAAGGTGAGCATCACACAAAGGTGATGCCCATGACAATGATTCACGCTGCCGGGACACTAAGGAGCAATGAGTGTGACATCTCACCATCCTTCAGAGACACCAGCACCCTAAGCCATCACCAGGAGTCAGTAAGTCCTTGCTGCCTTTTCAGGGATTGGGAGAAAAGAGATGGTCATAAAAGGAAAAAGAAAATTAAAAAAAAAAAAAAAAGGAAAGGAAAAAAGAACCTTGACCTCCCCCATGCTAATCAATGCCATTTACTAAAAATGTTACAGGTCGTGGAAGCCTTTGTAAAGCATTTAAAACTTTCTTGTAAAACAAGTAAGCCTAAGGGCCTTCCATCCAAGATGTCTGCTGCTCTCTAGACCCAGCCCGCACGGTGCAGAGCCTCCGCCTCCTGCTCTCTAGGGACACGAGTCCGTACTGTCACGAGACGGGAAGCCCCAGGGACTCCTACTCCAGGGACATGGAGCATAGACAGGGACGGTGAGGTCAGCAGCCACCCCCATGGGCAGGCACAGGGCAGCCGGCTGTTGTACCCCGAACTCGGTTGTCAAAAGCCAGCAGGCCTGTCTCAGGAACAAAGCAAATACTCAAGCCGTCCTGTGACCACTCGATTTCAACCACGTGCTTCTGTTTCTCTTTTTGTTTCACAAAAGTGCTGAGTCACTTTCTCACTTAACAGGGTCCTCAAACTCTTCCACAAAGGTGACCTCAGAGGCCGAGAGAAGGACCCTGACCCCTGGGAGCCTGGAGCTCGGCAATTTGGTCACAGTCGGTTTCACCTCACAATTGCACTTGAATTTTGTGGACTGCTCCATAATATTTTAGTGTTTGTTTTAAAGTAAAAAAAATCATATTTTAAATGACTGGCCATCCAGAAAACACCCCCACTGGGTGTGGCTAGAGCACCCGTGCCCCTGCGGGCCCCGTTTGAGAAGGCCTGAGGACAGCTCCCTGTCAGCAGCCCCAGGATGTCCTCCAAAGTGTCGGCAGCAGCTGCCTCTGATGATCAGTGACAACCACTTCATGCCTTTGATCTCGCCCACAGGACTCGGGCTGTCTGTGGCTGCGAATGGCCACATCGCAGCGGACGGTGGTCAGCGCTGCCACGTTAGTGACCCCGAGGACTCTGCACGGGCTGGCAATGAAGCCCTGGCCGCAGCCAGAACGCAGGGGTTCTGCAGCTGCTCGCACGGGCACGTCCCCCGGTGTTCGCAGGGCAGGAGCCTCCTGTGGGGCGTCTCGCCCTGCGCTGAGCTGGCAGTCTCACTCCCCCGGCAGGAGAGCGGGGGGCGCTGGCTCCCACCCGTGGCAATGACCTAGATCGATGAGCCTGGAAGACCAGTGTCCCCCTCTGCTGCCTCCCACGGCCCCACTCCCACTTCCTTCCTAGAATTCACTGAAGGGAAAACCAGGGAGCCGGTGTTTACGTTCATGGATGGAGAGGAGCCTCGCAAAATGTTGGCTCGGATGCTGGTGCCCAGGAAGGCTGCTCACAACTGTTGCCCTAAGAGGCGGCTGATGGTTCCGGCGTCCCTTCCGCACACCTCTGCTGGGCTGCAACTCCTGAGGTCTCTGCACCCGCCCGGAGCACACGGCTCGGTGAAGCTCTGCACACAAGCCTCCACTTCTCGTGATTAAAGAGTGGGCTCGAAGCTGGTGAAGTCCAGCTGTGTTCTCCTGTGAGTGGTGGCTTTGCAGTGGGCTCTCAGACACAGATCGGAGCCCTGGGAAGAAGGTGCCTGTTACCAGGGAGGGAGGGTGCCCCCCTCACAGCAGAGAGATCTGACTGGACGCACCTCGTCCTCCGAGCCCAGCCAGCCTGGAGGAGTTCCAACCTGCATTCCACGCCATTCCTCAGCCAGGCCCTTCCAGGTAACTGGAGGCGAGAATTAGGATCTCTGATTAATGACCACACCCCTCTGCAGCTGACAAGCTGGCCTGCCAGGGACCATCCCCAGAATCGGTTGCTGAACTAGACAGGTGACGCTGGCCTTCCGACGGACAGCCCAGCATTGCTCAGCGCCCAGCTCTGGAAAGCACTCACTTCCGCCTCTGGATGCACTTCTGCTGAACATTTATTGAGCACAGGCCACGTGTTTGTCCCAGACTCTGGAGCGACAGAGATGAGGAAATCTAAGTGACCTGCCCTTGAGGGACTCAGCAACTAGGCCATGAACCAGAAACTGAGTTTTGCCCTGAAAATTGCACACTACGTAAAACTTAAAACTGCATGAGAAGATGATGCCCCAGACACTAATTCCCCATTGGCCAATGACTTTAATTAAGCCACTATGTGAAAAAAGGACGGTCTCTGATTCATCATTTGGCACACAGCGCCCCACAGTCCAGCCCCCATGTGAGTGGACGGTGCCCAGAGGCAGCATGGTTGACACACACAGGGACCCCGCCCAGGGCTGAAATGCCCCAGATGAAGAGCTGGGTGAAAGCAGATGAACTGCACAGTTGGGCCTCAGTCTGGTCCGTCGTTGTCCTGACCCCCAGGGCCTGTCTTTGTGCATGACAGATAAGCCCGGACCTGGGACAGAAAAACGCTAGAACGACTTCAGAGAAGAAGTCTGTGGGGAAGGTACGTAATGGGGTTCCACTCTGTGAAAGGCCCTGGGACATCTCTGCTGTGGGGACAGAACGGAGGGCTGTGGATTTCCATCTCGACAGGAGAGATTTTACATTTACATTTACACGCACAGAAGGCTTTCCAACTAAAAGACACTGAGATGAGCCCCCCAAAGAGGAAGCCCAGAGTCTGCTGTGGAGTTGCATGCTCACTGAGCCCTATCTGAGTCCTGAGAGTTTTCATACTTGGGCAAGTGGCCAGCCTGAGACTCACTCAAGGTCCCCAGGCTCCAGGACTGCCGGCATGCTTCTCCTTCTCCTCACACGGATTCCCTTCACGGCTGGGTCCCCACACGACCCGGTGCTGCTCTCTTACCAGCCCTCTAGGCTCCCCCTTCCCAGTTGGATATGACAGAGCTGCCTGTTTTTCAAAGAACTTATGATTATGGTATAAGCTGAATTTTGCCTACCCCCCAAATTGATACACTGAAGTCCTAACCCTGTTAGTTCAACATGTGACTATTTGGAGAGTGAGCATTTTAAGAGGTGATTAAGTTAAATGAGGCCCTTAGCGTGGGCCCCAATCCAACCTGATAGATGTTCTCATGAGAAGAGGAAATTTGGACACAAAGAGACACGAAGGGATGTGTGCTCAGGAAGACAGGCCGTGTGAGGACACAGAAGAAGGGAGGCGTCTGCAAGGCTGAGAGAGAAAGACCCCAGAGAAATCAAACCTACTGACACCTTGATCTTGGACTTTCAGCTTCCACACTGAGTTTCTACGATTGAAGTCACCTCGTCTGCAGAATTTGGCCCTAGCAGACTAACACAGATGACACACATGACCCCTTGCTTCCATGCTCGCTGCCTGTCTTGCACACGAGAATACAGTCTTCATTAAAGCAAGCCCCCATGCGTCTTGTTTGCTGGTGTCTCTCTAGCACCTCGGCCTGTGCTTGGAAAACCATGGGCGCTGAATGAGTGAATTAAACAACTCAAGTGCTGCATTTAAGAGAAGACAATGAGGTCAAGAGAGTCTTAACCAGCAAAAGGAGGTCGTCTGGAATGTGACCTGAAACCATGGTTTCAGAAAGGATTTTCCTCTAGTTTCAAATAAAACCCTGGAAGAAAGTGAGGTGTTAACCGTCAAAGCACTAAGGCAAACCCTTGGGGCTCACACCAGGTACTGAAGGCAAAGTCTCCATCTCAGGACAAACCTCCCCGCACCCCCACCCCTGTAAGTGAAGTTACGTGGGATGAAGACTCCTTTCCTCGTTTGGCAGGATAATCATAGAGTAACCATTTCTCATAACAGTAGCAAAGCACATTGTCCAAGGGACATAAAAAGTATAGATGCGTGTTGGGCATTGATTGATCATTTCTCATACATTTTTCTTATTTTTTAATTAACAATTAAATGTGATTTTTTTCTGCAGCCCTGTAACCAAGTCTATGCATTTTTTTAATCTGCTTTCTATCATATACTGCAAACGGTTTCAGCTGGCAATTTCTTCCAGTATCTTTTTTTTATCATAATGTATGACAAATGTAGTATTGTGTATCTTTGGTGACCAGGGCCTACAAAGGCCCCTGCAGAGAGAGATTAAACGCTTCCACGGTACATACAATCATACTGAGTTGGAACATGACAGTTTCCAATCCCCAGATCCCAGGGTTTCTGTAACACATGCTCACTCAGAGAGGTCACACACATGCACACACATGTGTTTCTATTAAAGAAGCCATACAAAACTAATTACTTAAGAAAAAGCAGGAAAATTACTTGTTCCAAAACTATTTGTCATTCAAAAAAAAATATCAGGATGATTATAACAATGAAATAGTCATTTAAAATACAAAACATAAGATTCAAATGCAAGGCCCAGTACATGTCAGTACAAGGTGTATGCGTCTTTGTGAATGTTCACGCGTGTGTCTTCAGGGACAGGCAACCCCTGAAGCAAATTCCTCGTCCTCTTTTGCACGCTGCCTAGGTGCCCCACCTTCTGACTATTTTACCGTCAGTGGCTGCCAAGGTTTGCCCCCCGCCGGCTGCACGTCTCTTGTAGCCCTTGCCCTCTCATGTATTCTCTTCACTTCAGCTCTCGCTTGACAGCATGACTCCTAAATCCATGTCCGCCTCTGACTTCTCTCTTCCAACTTCCATTCCCCGCTCTCCCGTCACCGACAGGCATGCCCATCCCCATACCCCAAGGCCGCCTTGAGTCCAACATATCTGAACAAGCACACATCACCTTTCCTCCAAAGCCAGTTTCCTTTTCTGGTTGTGTCGTTCTCCCATCCTCTTTCCTATAAAAGGACTGTGAACTCTGCCTATACCCATCAAATCTGATCTGAGAAGCAGATTAGAGTCATTGGTTTCGACATACTCACCTTCCTCTCAACAATAACACAAGATTGATGTATTTAAAAACATGGTTCACGAAAATAAAACACGGCTCCTCTCCCACTGTCTTGGGATAGCAGCCGACACGCTCTAAAATAGCTGCATTCATTTGGCATTGTTTCTTCACCAATAATTAAATACATTCAAGGAACACACAGAAACGTCAACATTTCTCTCAACATGTAAAATAACACGATTGGACAACATCAACATCTCGATGATAAAACGTACATATATACAAATATGGAGCAGAGATGGAAGGCAGGCAATCTAACATAGCACCAAATATCCCATGGTTTTAAAAGAAGACTCAATGCAGCATAGTAGCCAATAAAAGCCACTGGCTGGTGGGCCCCATGCGTTTATGCCACCCACGGGTGGAAGAGCCGCCAATGTCCTCATCAGGCCAGGACTCCATCTCAGCCACCATATCTGCCTGTTCCCAGCACATCCCAATCCCCAGATGGAGACGAGACACTTCCCCAGCCCAGAAGGTGAGAGGACAGTGAGAAGTGAGCAGCATCGGCTGCAGTCCAGTCCACCAGGCGCGCAGCAGATTGGCCAACACTGGGGGGCGTGTGCGTTAGTGTAGCGATGGGGACAGAATGAAGGGTGGTGAGCACATGGGTGTAACAGAAGCACAACTCTCTTGCGAGGCGGTGCTTCAATGAGGACATGAACCAAGTGAGCAAAGAGTACCTGTGACGGTTTCATTAAATGGTCCTGGACCCTTAATGGGAAAACCATCAATCTTGATCCATTCACCTCCTAAATTAGGAAAATGCAACCTGGTAGTTAGAAACGAGGACCAGAGGGTTTTCCACATTTCAGAGCATCCCTAACGTATCGCTAAGTGGTCTTTTCAACAAGCTTCAGAGGGATCATTCAGCTCAGGCCACATGAGTGACTCAGCACTCAGCTTTACGGACAACGCACCTTTTCAGTCTCTTGCACGTGGCTTACTCTAGTGAATACTCAGAAATTAAAGACAAAACGCTAACACTCTACATTCAATGGCTTTAAAAGCAGAGATAAATCTCTCCTCATTTTCAGTCTCTTAGCTTGCTCTACAAGTCTAAAAATTTGCGTTCGGGAGCTCTTTAATGATTCCGAACTTGTATTGATTGACCTCAGAAAGCGAGGAGGATGTTTCTCCCAGAGTCTAAGGAACCAACGCACAGCCTCGGATCCCAGGTGACACTTACCGGGCAGGCTTTCAGCTCTGTAAACGGGGCGGCTCACTCCATTGTGGTTTTCTGCAGTAACCAGCACAAAGTACACTACCCCCGGCTCTGAAACACACGGTTCACATCAAGCCACCATTTCAAATGTCCAAGAACGACAGTTTGATTTGCTTAGCTGTCTCCCTTATACCAGTTACAACCAAATATAAAAATTTGAATCAAGTGACAAGTCTAACTATAGCTTTCTCTCTCTCTCCTTTTTAAGTCAAAATATTAACATTCCTCTCCCACAACAGAAATACATCTGACCAAAGAACACAAAATTTATTTAGAACAAAGTACAGGGGATCATGAATAGTCAATGGAAAAGCTTTTAAGCTTTTTTAGGTGAAATCAATGTAGGAAATAGGAACGCACTGTCTACTAAATAAATGTTTTAAGCTACAATGTCTATGACTACAAATATTTCCCCAGGAAAGCTCCAAATGGAAATCTTCAAAAATAATTAGAAAACGTGAAGCTTCATGAAGTGTTCTCCTTTTCACAGTAAAATGCTCACCTTTTGCACATTGTCTTTGACTATTTCAGCAAATATCTAGAAAAGCATTTCCTGGAGACTTGGAAAGCACTAATCTTGAAATAACTGGGCTTCACTTTCTGACTTGAGTCTCAGGGTCAAGGTCAAATAGCAGTGGTCTCTCTGGCTGAGCTCCCAAAGCTGTTGGGATGCTAAAGGAAACCCAGACGCCAGGGTAGGACGTGAGCGTGCCCTGAACTTGCTGCTTTGAAAAGCAAAACTCTAGCCATGCTGATTTTCCTCAGAATGAATTATTATTGTAAGGAAGGTTAAGGGAAGTCGCCGGTCCCTTGAAGAGATGAGAGCTGGCAGACATTTCAGGGGACAGATGCTTGAAAGGGTTGGAGTTAGTTCTATCGAAGTCAGTGAGCACATTCCTCACAGTGAGGAGCATTCCTGTCTCGGACTTCAGTTCTCGAGCCAGAGGCTCAGGAACTCGGGGACAATGCCAATCCCATCTGGGACACCTGCTGTGCTCAAGACAGGGGGTGGCTGCTGACTGACTATGGCAGGGGCTGGTGGCACTGAAGGTTTGGCACGACCTGCCAGCCCAAATTGGGGAAATGCTTCAGGTTTGGGCAGAATGCAGAAGTCTGCTTTGCCAGGTCCTCTCTCCCTTCCTCCTGAGCTTACTTGTATTTCAAAGAAATGTAACCCACATGTCTCTGATTCCCGTTAACGCATCAGAGTCTCTGGGGAGACACTGCTTTTCAGCGAGTTCTCAGTCTCTTTTTTTTGCACGTTTCTCTTCTCTGCAGCAATCCTCACAACCCGAGCTTCGAGCTGGCAAATGGGACCCTGCTCAGGCCTTTGGTCCAACAGAACCACCTTGTCACCCTGCAGCTGGACCCACGGGGCTACAGGGATGTGAGGGAGATTCAGAGAAATGTGGGTCTAGCTGTCCTCTGTGTCCCGTCTGTGCACTCTCTGCCCTGATGCCCCGGATGCCTGACTTGGCAGCTCAGAGACGGAGAAGGAATGTGCAGCAGACTGTGGCCAGGGAGCTGAGGAGCCCCACGGGTGCGGACCCACTGGAGGAAGGCAGCAGCACGTTGGCCGGCCCAGGGAGGCCTGAGGCCGCACCCGCTGACCGCCGCTGCTTCCCCAGGACCCACCGGGAGGTGGGACCGTGCGATGAGTGAAGAGTGAGTGGGGTTTCCGGCTCCTGGGATCAAAGGGGCAACGACAGGGTGCCCACAGGAGGCGCTCCAAAGCTTAAGTCAGCTCAAAACCATCTATGCCTGCTCTTCTAAAGCAATGTATTGGGGCAAAACGGAAAGTGCACCAAACTCCCGGAGTGAACTTGCACGGGGAGAATGTTATGCCTTTGAAGGAGACGTGGCTGAGCACACGTACCAGGTGCACATTCACAGGCATGTGCTACTGGGTGATCCCCAATAATAAAGTCATTCACCAAAGAGAGATCCCCAGATCAGATGACACTGTCGCCCAGGAGTCATGTACCCACCAGACAAAACAGCACATTCATAAGCTTTCCGACATGAGTTTGGAGAGAGATCCAGAGCAGTGGAAGTTCAAGTGCGGGACGGGAAAGCCCACTGGCAGGATGAAGGCAGTTAAGCCACAGATCCGTGGCCGTGGCTCCCCGTCCCCAAGCCACCACGTGAGCCTGGACGTGCTCTGTCTCACAAGCAGTCACGCTCTAAGAACGGCACTGAGAACGCAGGCGCTCAGCTAGTGCTGACTGTGAACAAGACCAGAGTGTCACTTACCCACATCCTCAATAAGGTAGGCCTGCGTCTCTGCGTTCACCTTGATGTACTTAAGGCTTTTCAGTGACTTCCCGTAGGCAATGTTGTAATACTCCACGGGCCTACTGGTAGCGTCTTTGGGTGGGTCCCACGTGACTTTCAGGCCCATTTTAGTGGACAGCAGTTTCACGTGCCTTGGCTTCAGTGGGTGGTCAGCTATGCAAACAGCGCAACTATCAACTTACGGGAATGGCAGACTGGGAGAACGAATTTTTTCCAACGCGTTCTGACATGGTTAGCAAACAAGCAAATGGCTGTTAATCTGTCTGATCCTGCAGATGTGAAGCACGGTCATGTGTGGACATCGTCACAGTATGGCAGCAAAACAAACACACTGAGCCCACAAGCTCTCATCTGCTCTGGGTAACTGTGGGTGGTAAATTGGACCCCGGAGTGAAACAAATCAAAGCAAACTCGAGGCCTCCTCTGGCTTGATTATGTTGCCTCGCTAGTGCAAGAACAACGAATTACTAATTTGACATATTCTCCGGAGGCAGCCGTGTATTAAATAAGTTCTTAGCACTTTGCCTGGTACAGTGAGACAATCTGGACATGACCTCTGAGAAGGATAACGTAAAACTCTCATGATCGGGAAGACTATCCATTGTATCCAAAGTGAGATAGCAGAAGCATGCATTTCCACAAAGACAACAAACCTGAACCATTCACCCCTTAAAAGGCAGGTGAACCTGTGGTTTTATCTGCAGGTAGCTAATTTAAATACATGTTTCTCTATTTTTGTCGCAGAAGAAGAGAAACAAGTTATTAAGAAGCACAATTACATTTTTATCTTTAGTTATGAGGGTCTAGAAAGTATTCTTAATTTTCAAAAATAACCAAATGAAACATAACATGTAACTGACATTGCAATGTAACATAACATAAACATATGCAAAATATTCACACAAAAGTCAAATTTGGGGCATCCTGGGATCTGAAACTGATCGTTCAATGGTACAAGGCATTCTCGGGGGTGGGGAAGTAGTAAAAAAACAAAACCAGAATCCTTTAAACTTAGTGACAGTGACAAAAATGAATCTGGACACTCGTGGCAGAAGAAAGGGCAGGGAGAGCATTTCGTGACAGCACATAGATCGGTTAGTACGTGATTCCAATACCGAATGAAACTCCGCACAGAATAAGGATGACTGGGTCTAACTAATACGGCACCAATTCTTCCCAAACTGCCCAACCGCCTCTGGAGTAAAACAATTAAAACCAGAGAGAACTTCTTTGACCCTGCTAGAGAAATTCGAGGAACTGGGAAAAAAAAAAAAAAAAACGTATGAAAATGATGATTTCAAAGCACTAGGGACAGACAGTCCATTCTGGAGACAGAAGCGTGATGTCAGCCTGTGGGCGTGGATGGAAACCCGCAAAGCATCCCCTCTGCAGGGCCAGAGCTGAGGTTCCCGTGAGCCCTGGTGGGCGGGGCCCCAAACAGGAAGCCCACAGCCAGCGGGCTGTTTGGTTCAGGGGACTGCAGAGATGGCACAACGGTGGGCTTCTGGGCCTGTCCAGTGAACAGTCACAGCTGCCCCCAGTAGCTCTCCTCCACCCCTTCTTGCCTGCAAGAAACTTCAGGGTCTTCTATGGCAGAGGCCTGGGATTACCCCCCCCCCCAGCTCCCTTTGTTTCTCCCAAGGCTTCACTACCAAAACCTCTCCTCCCTCTCTGCCGCCTGTCAGCTAACTTGTTCTAGTTGCAATCCCTATTTCCCACATGGCAGGAATCGTCCCGGGGGTCCCCTGTTTCCCACCGACCCAAAGACAGGGGAGCCAAAGCCAGGTCCCAGAAACCGCAATGGGACACTCACAGCCGGGTGATTCTCAGGAAGAGGACACATGAATGGATGCATGAATGACACTCTTCTTTGCTTTTCCTTTCCAAATCTCCCTCAGAAAAGCGTGGCCTGGGACACAGGCTGCAGGTGAGACCTGTGAACCCCCAACTCCCTCAGGTTTCCCACCGGGCACTTGGGATTCAATCGATACCCAACGGCCTGGGCCTGAAACCGTTTACCCTCATCACTGACATCTGAAAACAGGAATGTCAGACAAATACCAGCAATGCTTCCATCTACCCTTGGACACAACACAGTGATTTCTAACTCATGTGAGAACCCACATTCAAGAGGCCGCATCAGCCCAGCATAAGGAGAGACGTGCAAAACCTTCGAGGAGCTACAGCAAGTTGGACAAAGGAAAGAAGGGCAAGGAGCAAACGCGGTCACGTTGCCGAAACCTGATGCCTGTCAGTTCATTCTGCTTGCCCGTCAGGTCTCCACGCATGTCCCCGTTCGTTCTCCCCTTGCCAGCGATCAAGTACCATCGAGCAGTGTCTCAACTCAACCTGTGCCCGCACCAGCATTTGTACATTATTAAAAAGAAGTCAGATGGCGTCACACTGCCCTATGTAAGTGGATAGGAAAGTGGGTAGGAAGAGGGGGCTTCCTGAGAGTCTACCACCTGCCCCCCACTCCTGGGAGCGCTTAACCTTCTGCTGCAGAGGTGAGCATTAACACAGGCACCCGGGACGTGCAGCCGACTCCCTCCACACCCGGGTGGGGAAAGCCAGCCTGGAGCGGAGACGTTAGCGAGCGGAACTGCCCAGAGCCACGCTGCTGCACCGGACGGCAGCCCAAGGCCAAGGCTGCTTTGTCAGCTCTAAAGCCCGGTCTTCCCGCAGCTCACAGACCTGCAGACTCTGTCCCTGCTCATAAAGGACTGGTGACTGCATTCACTGAAAATTAATTAATCCACGAAGCCACCGCTCCACTAAAACAAACTGTGAAACCTCCACCATTGTGCTAACCGTTTCCTGTACTGTCCACTCCACCTTCCCACGCCATTTTCCTGTGGGCGGGGGGTGGGGGACACTCCTGTCCCCGCCCACAGTCCCATCCCCTGTGCCAGGTGGCCTCGCTGCCCTCCTCTCAGAGAGAAACAGACTAAGTGGCAAACATGCTCTCTCAGGGAGACCTGCACTCTGACGACAAAACCTTACGCAGAGGAATGACTTTCCAAAAGTGGCTTTTCGGGCCTTAGAGTTACCGAAGGCAGGTCAATTTTGAGCACAAAGGCCTTTGGGGGACCTTGAAACCATACTTTTGACACAACCTTAGGGTCAATCTCCTTGTAAGATCAGTTCCGAATTTCAGGTTCTCTAAAGGCCTTCGGCCAATATACCCCCACTTCCTGCCCTACCCCCAGCACACACAGATTGGGCCAGCCACTCGGGTGGGAAATACTTTCATTCCCTGGATTCCCAGTGACTTTGGTAGTTAGGGCTGAGGTCCTATTTGGCGAACGCCATTCGTGCCTTGCTCAGGAAGAAGCGCACGAGGAGAGGAAGGCCGGACAAAAGGCACTCTGGACCCCCCAGGGCCTGGGCTCTGAGTGCGTTCATCAAACCAGCATCCATCTAAGGAACAACCAATCCAGGCAGGCCCAGGTCAATGTGCGTGAACTTGGACTAGAAAGCTTATTCTTGGGGGCTGACCACATTGTGCAGGGCTCACGACTTCACACCTTCAGTGTGAAGCTAAGGCATGAGGAATCTGGAGTTGGTTCCAGAGTCTGCAGGCTGCATTCTGGGGTCTCTGCTGCAGGATCCGCATTCTGGAAGCTGAAGATGAACTATGACCACAGGGGTCCTCGTTTAGGTTTGCGTGTCCTTACAAACTTTCTACAGACCAGCCCCTCTGCTGGGCACAGGAAGCCCATGACCTTCTGTAGGGGTGTTCGGCACGCTCACCTAATGAAGATGATGGTGGGCACGTTCTTCCAAGCTCTGCGTCCTATGAACTGCCTCTCGAAGGAGAAAGAGGACAAGCCCTAGGTCAACACAGCAGGAATGAAGTGGCCTAAGGCAGGGGACATCAGGAGGCTCCTCACTGCGTGCATGACCGGGCAGGGCTGCCGCAGGCTGCGTTTCACCTCTGCAGGATGTAAACCAGGTAATGAGCTGCAGCTGCAGCCCCAGGGGGTGCGGGTGAAGTGATTCCCCGTCTGTGTCCTTCCCGCCTCTCCCCAGCCAAGGCTGCCTTTGAATGGGGACAGATGCCGAGGTGTGCCAGACGGAAGAAGGGAACCAACGAGTCTGCTATGACTCAAGCCATTTCATACCACAACAAAGTCGTTTCTGTACTTCATACCAGTGACCTTTATCCAGATTCAAGAATAGGTTGCCAGATACCGAGTGGTAAAATGATATTCTGGTGACCTTTCAGATAGCTGGCAGCTGCCAGGCTAGACAGCTCTGTGCCATTGGTCCCAGGAGACCTCTACTGGTCTGTCCCAGAATGGGACATTCGGGCACAGTCAGCTCCTAGAGTTTTCACTTGGACCTAGCTCCGAACTCAGGTCTTATCCAAGCAGGCTGGTTTGGTTGAAGGCACAAAGTATGGGTCTGTGTCTACTCAGGTTTGGAAACCAAGATGCCAATGGTTCTGAAATGTCTGTGCTCAGAGGGTCTTCAGCTTCTGCAGCGTGGCCTCAAGGGATTCTCCAGAGCTGACGATCACCCTCAGAAGCCTGAGTCCAGAGCTAGGGCCCCAGGCCAGCCTGGCTGACCAATATCTTCACAGCCATTCATCGTGGTACACATGGGTACAGTACCTCCCCTTCCCCTCCCTCGTCTTCCCACTCTGGCACCTCTCTTGGCACCTGGTGCAACCAGGTAAAATGCTGAGGATTCAAGAAAAATATGTTAGGATTTAGACTAATGAGGTCAACCAACAGTGTCCAACCAAAACACCTCCAAGAACCAGGTATTCCCTGATGCCTCTAGGTGTGACCATCAGCCTGACGTCAACATGCAGCTTCCCTTCAGACTGAGGATCAGGACCCCCTGCCCTGCCTTCTGGAGCCCCTTCATCTCAGTACTAATCACCGACCCGCCATGGACCCTCCTGGGGTTGTGGGTAGGGATTTCCCTCCCCACCCCTGGTTTCCAGAAGGCTCTGAAATGAGGAAGACTCATTCTTTAGCCAACTCCGAAGCCAAGTTGGCCTCTAGTCTGAGTTGACCCCCAGGCCTTTCCTGGTCTGTCCGACTCCGATCCCAAACGTTGCCCTGCCCACGCCAACCGCCGCAGCCCAGCAGAGTCTCAGCAGGGCGGTGAGACCACAGCACAGAGACAGCCTGTTATTACCATTCCAACCACATGAAAGTGGCCGGGTGTTGATAGAAGTCGCTCCCCTTACAAAATTCCCAGGGAAAATTGAAGTCTGAGAGCAAGGACTTCTTGGTCTTATGGCTTAGTTTCAATTTAAAGAAATTAAAGTCCATGTTTCTTTCCCTTCAAACGGATTCTGTTTCGCCTCAGCCTGAGTAGATCCAAGGATGCACCCAGAGGGGCGCTCAGGGCGCCCTCAGTGAGCGCGGTCTTCACCGCCTCCCACTGGAAGCAGTGTGGACCCTTCGGGACTCCCCGAAATGAAAAGAATGGAATCCGGTCTCCCACTTGCCTCAGCTCTTACAGCCCCGAGATGCTAAAGTCTCTGCAAGGCAGCGAATCCGAAATGAGCTGTGGTCAGACACACACTCGTTTTGTCTACCTGGTGAAGCCCTGGTTCGAGGCTTTCCCAGGGCTGGCTCAACCCCTGACCTTGCTTGCATGCAGCTCCACAAACCAAGGAAGTCTGAGATTTAGATTGCCATATTTTGCCATGTACAATGCGCTCCCATGTATAATGTGCACCCGCATTTTTCACCCAAACCTCCAGGAAAAAATCTTTTGTTTTTATTTTTTAATTAGATTTTTATTTATTTATATTTAGAAACAAAACTGATTACCCTATTCCAGAGTATCATTTTGCATACAGATATTGTTACTGCTTTCTAGAGTTACACTTTTAATGCATAAGCATAAATAAAAGAATTAAAAACATTTATATAGATATGGAATTAATACTGCCCATGTATCATGCACACCCTTGCTTTTCCCTCAAAAATTTGCGCAGAAAGGTGTGCATTATACACAGCAAAATATGGTAGCTCAAGTTGGATTTTTGCTGCTTGCAGTCAGCCCCTGATGGGCAAAGAGACTATTAATCAAGGTCTTCTATGAAAGTCAAAAATAACTCTTTGAAGCAACCAATACATTTGGTCATGAAAGCCTGCCAGTGCAGACACACCCAAAGACATTAGGGCACGTACCAGCCAGGGACGGCTGCCACTCTGAGCTAAGTGCCCAAGCTGCCCAGCCTGGCAGCCAGCACGGGAAGAAGGAGAGGACAGCCCGGGATAAGGAGAAAACCCCCAAAGGAATGGTAACGGCTTTTGAAATAAGCTAGACCCTGAAAACCCCCAAAAATGCAAAAATTATTTCTTAAATATACCGAGGATTGCTCTTTAATGCAACAAACGCTCATGTTTATGTAAGTCTGCCTGCTCCATCTTTGTTTGAAACTGAAGTTTTACTTTCCACTGGAAACCGCCAAATACTTCCCAGACCCCAAGATGAAGAAAACACAGCTCTCCGTGAAATGATGAGTGTTCCACCAAAAATCCAACCCGTGAGCCAGAAAGGGTTAGCGTGCACTAACGCTGTGGTATTGCTGGGGGGACAGGGACTGGCGTGACAGGCAACTTCAAGACTACGATCCCGAGGAAAGGTGGGAAAATTCAGAGACGCCAGGTAGCACAGGAATATTCCAGAATGCAGAAACATCCAGACGGTTGGCAACGTGTGGGCAAAACACAGAAAGGATGGAGTTTTAAACAATTTTTCAAATGGATGTTGGGATCATATGTGCCGAATAATTATGACCCTTCCATCAAAACAAACAAACAAACAAACAAACAAAAAAAACAGAGGAAGTAAGTAGAGGTTGTTTTGCAACCTTGTGAAATAAAAGCGATAACAATGCAATTCCCAGATGGTCGATTGCCTTTCCCACCTGGAGGGAAGGCTGGGCTGGGCAGGCACAGGCTGAGTGTGTCAATAACGGGCTGGCTCCTCTTCCGACCTTTCCCCGTTCGCGTGGGCTCAGCGACAGTTGTGCGCACTTGGCGTGGTTCTCTGGGATGACAGTACAAAAAATGAAACCGAAATCTAGGTCTTTGGAGTCTTTAAACTTAAAAGGCACTCCAAGGAGCTGAAAGAGCTTTGCAAGCAGAACCCGCAACCCCACCACGGGAAGGCCACGCAGCACTGTCCTCCCGTCAGAGGGGGGCCACGAGCCAAGCAGATGGCCGGTCCGGCGGAAGACCGAAGGAGGCCCGGGCTCTCCAGACTTTACCCCCAGGGGCACATGCCCCAAAACGCAGGTTCCCCACATCGAGGACACTGACTGGGTTCTGCCCCCACACCCGAAGTGTCCTGTCCTAGCTACCCAGTGAGGGTAGCCAGCGGAGTAAGAAACTAGAAGATTCCAAATGCCCCACGCCGCTGTGTGTGGCTGGACACCAGCCACTTGCTGCCGAGTGTTTCTCAATGAACAGAGGCGCCAGCTGGGCCGCTGGGCTCAGTGTGTCCTTCTGCTCACTTCGGCCCTGGCCTCTGCCAAACTTGAGTTCCCCTGGTTGCCCCTGACCCCTCAGGCATTTTCCAGTGTTGTGATAACGACAAAGCATCACTTATTCACACTCAAAGGCCAAATCAGCAGCGCCTATGGGCTTATAAGGGCTCTGGTGGTCAACGAATACAATTGTGAATCGCATGTTCTCTCCCTCGGCCCGGAGAAGCCAGACGGCGGCGCCATCCCAGCCTCAAAGTCTTTCAAGTGCGGTTTGCCAGGGTCCATTTCGAGTCTCTCCCGGCAGTCAGCGCCACCGCCACCCTCCGCCCTCTGTGGGCAAGTGTTCTGCACCTGCTGAGCGTTTCAGTGGCCCTGTGGCAGGGAAAGAGGTGCTCCTCCCTCCTGGCTTCAGGAAACAGGTACCTGTCCCCTGCTAACGCTGTGCTGCTCATCGGCTGGTGGCACCCGAGGTCGCCAGGCACTCCTGCGGGCAGGTGGGAACTTCCCAAGGAGAGAGCCCCACGCTGCCACGCAGCGCTCCCACCGCGCTGTCCCTCGTCCTCAGGAACTGGCCCCTCACCCAAGGCACCCTCAACGCAGCCACCATCCTGTGGTGCTGGTAAACAGAGGCTCTCTTGTTACGGGGAGTGTTCATGGCTCCTCACGGACAAAGCTCGCCCAGAAAGTTCTAGAGTCTACGTTATTTGTTTATTTGTATTTGCGGGAAACAGAAGAGAGGAAGGCCAAATAGTTGTTCATATAGTTTACTTCACATTGTTTCCTTTCAATTTCTTCTTTCTCCCCTCCCTCCACCTCCTAACGTGGGAAAGATCTACAAAGCAGAATAAACACAAAAACGGACAAGAAAATGAAGGAGCGAGGAATTCTGTTTCAAATTAACAAGTGGCAAAACTAAAATCAAATTCTCAGGTCCAAACATTACTCTTAAAATGAATCTGCCTTCTTCCTCAAGATGTTTCCTGAGGCAATTAAAGTTAAGTTTTTATGAGGCCCATTCCAGTTCAGGTTTCCCAACTAATTGGTACCTGTTTAGAAGAGAAGCTCGCATCGAATTCAGACACTGGCGTGGGAGACCCTGCAGGTTGGGTGCCCCAAAGCCATTCCCCGCTGCTGCTTCCTCCCGTGCAGACAGGAGCTGGGATGAGGGTGTTCATGACCCTCAGCGCCCGGCAGCCAGGGGCGGCCAATGACAGGATCACTTCCTGCCGATGACATCAAGGTGGAAGTAACCATTGCTGCCACTGCCAGGGGACAGCGTTACAAAGAGGTCAAGACCTGCTGTCACGGGCTTTCGGCCTCTTCCATCCTCTCCGTCTCCCACCCTGGGATGTCAGCACGATGCCTAGAGATGCAGCGGCCGTCTCGGGACAGGAAGTGACCAGCCTGAGAACGAGGGCCTGGCCTTGGATGGAGGAGGAGAAATTGGAAAGGCCCTGGGTGCCTGGGTCTCTGCTCCCAGGCGTACTGCCGAGGTAAGCGCTTCCCTTCCAGATTTAGCCAGTATCATTCGGATACTGCGTTCTCAGCACCACAGTCCATCTGTACCTGGTGCCATCATTTCTGGACCCGTAAGTGGGAGCTGCTTTGTTTTAACTTTAATTTCTTCCCGTGGGTTCCTTCTCAGCGATCCACCCTGGGGGGGCTTAATTTTGACAATGTCAGTGCTTTCTTTGTCGGAGGCCATGGACTTGAGTAAGCACATCTGTCCAGACAAGGACGCAGCCAGGAATGAGAGTGAATTTCCCCAGCAGAACTGGCAGAATTTGATCATTAGGATTTAAGATTTGAAGCTGTTGGCCATTTTCTTCAGGAACCAGTGTAAGCAAAAGCTACCGTTCCAGAGAAAAAGAAAAAACAAGAATGTTTCCCCTTTAGGCCATGGCTTCCCAGAATGGTTTAGGGAAATGAACTTGGAGGAACTCCATAGATACAGTTATTTATAACAACAATGAGGAAACAAGGGACCCTAGAGAGAAAATGCTTATGACGCGAAGGGGATGCGGGACTCCTGTCGGCTGTTGAGCAGCATCAGAGACCTTGCAAGGGCCCCGCACTTTCCAGGTTTTTGTGGGACCTTTTGCACATTCTTCAAATTCTGTTCGCAACTGAGAGATAGCTTCTTAAGGGCACATTGTTTGCTGGTCCAGCTTGAACTCAGCCTACTTATAAACTGCTTGACATGCCTGCCACAAAAACTCCCTACAAAATTCATTCCTCTGCCCAAAATGTGAAAGTCATTGTCTAACTATGTTAAACACTTGGGCATTACTGTCGCTAAAACCACCAGCCGTCTTACTCAGAAAGCTCCCGGAAAAGTACCCTCAGGAGGCCAGCCAAGCGAGTGTCGAGGCAAGGTAGGTATGAAGCGGTGTAAATGAGAGAGACGAGGCCAGAAGCCAGCCACCCCAGGGACCCGTGACAGCTCAGATGCCCAATAAATACCACCTTTTCAAATATTCCAGGTGATCACTTTGTGGTTATGCACAGGCACAGGAAAATAATCTTTTAATGAAGAAGAAAAACGCACAACCCACCTAACGTAGCGAAGAGTTTGTTTTGCAGCAGGGGCCACGTGTAATGAAAAACTGGAGAGAGAAGTACAGGAGAAGACTGGACATCTGTTGTAACCTACTAAGTGCCAGCCACTTAGTTTACTTCTGCAGCAGATACTACTGAGTACCTACTACGCGTCTCGGCGCTGGGGATCCAGAGGTGATGGAAAGGAACTCCTCGTTACCATAGCTGTTAGCTGTTGAACCCCCAGCCCTGAGTACTGTGCTTCGTTTGGTGTTCTGGAAGTGGGGACTCTGCATCTTAGAGTTCGGTGACTTGCCCTCGAAGGTAAACATCTACGAATGTGTTACCCAGGTGGGTGCTGCGGAATTACTAATACAAGCCAGTTAATCACAGACGCAGCGGGAAGGCAACAGCCGTCGGTCTCCCGAGGGAAGCACTGTTGGCACAGGCCAAGAGAGGGAGGGTACCGGCACGTCAGCTGAGCGCTACAACAGGAGGCATTACCAGGGGCCAGTGGGCGTGGGGAGTGGCAAAGCCAGTCCTCCTCCCGCTGGGCTGACCGGAAAGCATGGCCCTGGCGGGGTTCCAGGAGGAGCCCTGCTTTCCTCGGCTTGAACTCGAAGAGGACACTCACTCAAGCCCTCCCTGTGCCCCTGGCCCAGCCTCCCCCCCCACCCCCCAGAATGCTCTGACTTGCTTCCTGTCATGAAAACGCATTACACGCTCAGAGCATCAGCAGGCTTCATGGACTCACCCCAGAGACCCCAAGTCAGAGCCCTCACGCTCTGTAAGAGAGACACACACCTATCTGCTCAGACAACAGCCTGCACCCCGCCTCCCAGACCCTTTCCTCCGAGGCGTTAGAGTCCCAGCGGACTCACGACAGACGCAGCTGTGACAGAAGGTCAGTTCGGGTCTCAGGGAAGTCGAAGAGCTTAGTTTTCCCTGCCCCTCCTTTCTCTTCTCTTTGGCTGTGGTTTGCTTGGACTCTCAGCGTCAATAACCACAAGAAGATGCTTTAATTCTACAATCAATCAGGAAATAATGGAAGGAAATTGTTGGGTGGGGTGGAAAATGATCTTTAAAACCGAGTAGGGCCAGGACATCTGTTACAGCAGAAGAGAACGTGGCAGCTTCCCACAATGTAAGAATGTTAGAGAGAGCAGACGTTCGCTGGGAGAACAAGGCTGCCTCGTCTCATCACAGAGAAGTCTCACAGAAAAATAAAATCTGCCCTGGCTGGTGTGGCTCAGTGGACTGAGCGCCAGCCTGCAAACCAAAGGGTCACCGGTTCGATTCCCGTCAGGGCACATGCCTGGGTTGTGGGCCAGGTCCCAGTAGGGGGCACATGAGAGACAATCACACACTGATATTTCTCTCCCTCTCTTTCTTCCTCCCTTCTCCTCTGCCAAAATATAAATAAATGAAACCTTTAAAAAGTAAATAAAATCTACATAAAAGAAAGAAGTTTTACTGAAAAGGAAAAAAAAAATGTAGACTGAGTCAGTATCCAAGTGTGCCCTCCAGGCAAAGCCCTCAGACAAACTGTGTGACGTCTTTTGCTGATCGTACACTTCTCTATACATCGGCGCGCAAACGTTCGGAACGGAGCGCTGGCCGGCAGAAGTGAGCTGCGATGGACGCACCAGAGGATCCCTGCTGCTGCACTGACCACAGTCAGGGCCGTCACTGCTCGCCACACTGGCGGGAAATTAGTCAGTGTTTGTGGCCTGTGCCTCAGAGCCCAGCACAGTCGCTTGCCCGTGGAAGCTCTGGGTTAATCACTTAACTACTCACTTTATGAATGAAGGCTGTAGCCAGGCCTGAGCTACCAGTTAAGCCCACTGAATGCGCGTAGGACTTTGGCACTCTGTGGTGACAGTTCAGCACACACAATGCACCCAGTGACTCATGTCTTCCCACATCTCAGTTGGGGCCTAGTGTTGGAAGCTGTGTGAGTTCTTTCACCTACTCGAGAGGAATTGTGTCGGTCAGCATACCATATGTTGTGGGTCGCATTGTGTCCACCCCCAAAAAGATATGCTGCCCGGGACCTGGGAATGGGGTTTGGAAACAGGATTTTTGAAGGCTTAACCAAGTTAAGATAACATCGTGCTTGGTTGGGGTTGGCCTTAATCCAGTACAACCAGGACCCTTAAAGAAGACTCAAGGAGACTACCACCTGACAACAGAGACAGATCGGAGAGACACGTCCAAAACCGGGGAACATGCAGGATTGCTGGCCGACACCAGAAGCTGAGAAGAGACGGGGCAGCTTTCTTCTCCAGAGCCTTCAGAGAGAATATGCGCTGGCCACACAGACTTCAGATTTCCAACCTCCACAATTGTGGGAGAATACACATCTGCTGTTTGAAACCGCCCAGTTCGCAGTCCTTGGTTACGGTGGCCTCAGGACACTAGTGACTTGCGTAAACGTAATTCTTCACTCACCCTGCAGATGGGACCTGCACCTCAAGCCAGCGCCCTTCAAAACTCATGTGCTGACCCCACGGGGTGAGGGTGACGGGGATGCAGGGGACTGTCCCACACTCGTCACCCCCATATAGCCTGCTGGTGTCACGTCCACCTACATAAATATATATAATGCTCATCATATAAAATGAATACTAAAGAAGGTGCATCCAGTCATCCTTCACAGGCTTACCAGGCATGTACTGTTCACAGGGAGCTCGGGAGGCACTGAGGAGACTTCGGTGAACCAAACCCACAAAATGTCCTGCCCTCACGGAGGGCAGGGGAAGGCGGTGTTGTCAAGTGCAACTGGACTCTCAGGTGCGATGGATGAAGCCAGAATAAGAAGAGCCAGGGGTAGGGGTAGGAGGACACCGTTAAATGAGAAGACGATGTTGTGCAAAGCGCCTGAAGACAGTGAGGGGCCAGCCCACAGATAAAGGCTTAAGGAAACTTGTTCAGGCAAAGGGGACAGTGAGTGCAAAGGCCCTGGGGCTGGAAGGTGCCGGCACATTAGAGAGCCAGCAAGGAGGCCAGGGGCTGGAGCTGAGAGGGGTGCCAAAGACAGCCATGGGCAGCCCTGAAAAGCTGTCCGGGCTTCAGTTTGTATCTGAGAGAGATGGGGGGCATCTGGAAGGTTCTGTGACTTCATGCGTGAAGGCTGCTGGTTTGAGAATGGAGTGGAGGGGAGAGGGCAGAACAGGGAGACCAGTAAGGAGGTCCCTGTAATAATCCAGGTGAGGGGGCTCGGACCCGGGCAGGACCAGGACTTCCCTGCTGCCGAATCCTGAGCCGTGATATCCCGGAGCGTACAAAATGACGTGCCAACCAACTGTCATGACCTCCAGCAGAGGAGGCAAAAGTGAATACTCTTTAAAAAATAGGCTTTCACCAATCTCAAAAGGTTACATATCGTACAATTACATTTACATGACCTTCGTGAAGTGACGAAACTATAAAGACAGAGAACAGGGTCACCGATGCCAAGGGATGCGGCGGAGAGGAAGGGGCGGGGTGTGGTTGTAAGAGTAACTCATGAGAGACCCTCTGCTGGAAGCTGGTGTCTTGACTGTGTGGCCACACAATCCGCACACAGGACAAAGTTGCACAGAAACACACACACACACACACACACAGGATGGACGGTACCAGTGTCCGCTTCCGGGCTGGGCTGAGTGCTGCACCACTCACTGCTGGGGACGGTGTCAGCCTGGGGAGGAGCCAGTGGAAGGCGCATGGGGTCTCTGCGTTATGTCTTACAATTGCGTGTGAGTCTTCGACTATTTCAAAATAAAAACTTTTAAAACCATTTTTAAAATAGTCTTTGACACCTTTGAGGACGTTAAAAGCCCTGACCCCTGTGCCTGGGAGAAATGAATGCACGGCAGGGGATGCCAGACAAGCGGTCCCTTCAAGCATCCTTGGCCACCGAGCCGCAGTTAACAGAGCACACCACCGGCTTCTGTGACAGGCACGCACCCGTGTCCCCCCTCTGCATGGGGGCATCAGTGGATGACCCACAGCTTCACGTTGCCGGCTGGACAGGCTGAACGAATTTCATAAAACACGTGAGGATAAGGCAGCACTGCCCTCACAAAACCGTGCCACCAGGTGGCTTCCCCTCTGTCACCCCAGAGGACCTGCCTGTTGTCACCAGCAGCCCCGGCCCGGTCCTTCTGAATGCAGCTCACGGGGACCTGCCTGCCCTGCTGCCCACGACTCACCTGGAGGAGGTTGCTTCTCCCGAGATCCTAGAAGGCTAC
The DNA here is from genome assembly GCA_004027475.1 of Anoura caudifer. Classification (NCBI taxonomy): domain Eukaryota; kingdom Metazoa; phylum Chordata; class Mammalia; order Chiroptera; family Phyllostomidae; genus Anoura; species Anoura caudifer. The sequence continues at coordinate 119,420 of PVKU01005055.1, forward strand.
CTGACCGTTCGGGCTCTGGGCTCTCTGGCCTCTTCATCCTGCCGGGCCCTGGGGTTCTGGCCACAGGTGACTGTCAGTGGGATTTCCTCTCCAGGCCAATTTGGTGTCATCTCAGATTAGGAGCCATGGATACAGCCCTGATCACGTTGTGGACCAGGATGCTACTAGTCCAGGTGCTCAGGGGACTCACGGCCCACCTTCCTCCAAGAGCAGCACAGCTCACCTGGGTCTGGCCTGTGGACTCCGAACAGTCAACCCTCTGTCCCTAATGAATCAACTTCTGAACCTGAGCTAAATTTTTAGCTGGCCTTCAAGGTGGACTGTCACTATCAAGACTAAAAATCTCCATAAATTATATCCACTGATTTCCTCTTTAATCCAAGTGACTTACCACTTGGAGTTTCAGTGACTCCTAAAATTACTTGCACGGAGATTTTCCCCTTAGAAACCACATTGAATTCTGTCCACGGGCCCCAAAGCCTTTTACTGGACCGTTCAGTACTCCTGAACCCTGGCGTCTGCTGATCTGCCTGCACGTGAGCGTGTGACCCAGCACCCTGGAACCCATCCCAAAATGGGATTTTGCTAGAACACAGGAACCATTTCAGACAGGACTGAAGGTAAAGGCAGTCAGCTTGGTTTGTATCATAATGAAGAACCCACCGACCCCAAATAAGTAAGCGGATAGAAAAGAACCCCCAAGCGCAAGGAACGGAGGCGCCATCTGTCCCCGCCCCTCCTGACGCCAGCGCCGCCCTCTGCTCACGCTCCGCTGCCCTGACCTTCCATCCACGCCGTGGTGTGCCACACTGCGGACGCTCCTTCTGTGGCCACGGTTGCTTTGGATTGCGGTCAAACTCCAGGACCTTCCTGTGCTGGCTGTTGCTGACCACCCCCCCAACCCCAAATGTCACTGCTGCCCCAGGGGGCCACTCTGCAGGAGCCACCCAAACACATGTGTTTCCTCAAACACGTCCCGCAGCATGGTCTGTTCCTGCCCCTGAAATGTCCTTCCTTGCCTTCCGCCGTCAAAGTCCAGTTCAAGGATGGCTGTCCTGGACCTTCCAGTCTGATCCGCACCCCCCCTCCCCACAAACCTGGGACTGTCCTCAGAGGCGCCACACAGTCTGTATCCCCTCCCCCACCCTCTGCCCCTGATTTAGGTGGTCTGCTGTAAACAACTTGAATTCGGGGAGCCTTTTGGTTCAAATGCAATGCTGACAGGCTCGGAGTTGGGAATTCCATGATGGGGTCAAACATTCACCAGGAATCACTGTATGAAATGTTGACGGGCTGACGTCACGAACTGCACCTCAGGGTGCTGCTCAAGGGCCCATTGTCCCTGACCCACTAAGCAGAGGGCACTTGCCCCAGCCAGGATCTTGCTTACATCCAAATACCAAATACACTACATAACAGTAGGAAGTAGCGTTGACGGCCACTTCACCCAAGTCAAGCCCTGCTCGAGATGAACACGCTTCTGGGAGGGATACAGCCGTGTTCCGCAGCCAGCAGCGATGGGCGGGGCGCAAGGAGTGGAAGGGCATCCTGAGCCAATCAGAGGTGGCGGTGCCCCGCACCCCACCCTAAGGAAGGAAAAGGAGGGAAAGACAGGCAACGCCCACACCAACGGGAGCCAACCAGAGCCAGGAGCATCTGCAGGAGGAGCTTGGGGTTTGGGTCCAGGACCCTGGGGTCCAAAATCCTGAGGCTGCCACATGCGGGGATGACAACGCCCCCTCCCACCCCGCGCCACAGCCCCTCCTAACTGAGAACACTACCAGCTTCACAAGTTGCTGTGAAAATTCAGTGAGTGACATGCAGGGAAATAGTACGCTCTGTGGCACTTTTAGCTGCTGGTTGCTATTAAAAAGAAATTAAAACGCACACCTGAGAGCTCATAAAAATAAAAATAGAATTTAGTGGCCGGCACTTTACAGATCATGACGGCGTTGTAATTTAATCACGTTCTGCCCACACACAAGGACCACACTAGGGAAACGAGGTGGCAACACGGACAGCTCCCCGGGGGTTCCGTTGCATTTACAAACCTGCCTGAGAGTTTGCCCACTCTCCCTGATACAAACATCCACTGAGTGGGGAGGGGGACACTTAGACCGACTGATGAAAACTCACTCAAAACCGATAACCGATGAGTGCTCAGGAGGCAGGTGTCCCCCTCCCCTCGGGTGTCCCTTGTCCCTCCAGGGTCCCCCAGCTGTTGCAGCTTTGGCAGGACCTGCTACAGGGCTGCTGACCCAGCTTTAGGTTTAGGCTTCGGATTCTTTCTCGCCAGCGGTCAGTTGAAAATTACTAACAAGTAGCAAAGTTGGGGAAGAAAAATAAAAAGACAAACGGTAAGGGGAAACCAAAGCAGGTAAGTGAAGGTTTGTCCTAATTCTCTCAGCTCCTGGGGTCCGCGTGCGGTGGCAACGCCGCCGGAAGGCCAGGAGCGCCCTCTAAGGGCCGCGGGGCGCAGGCGCAGGCGCCAGCCGGGGCCACAGAGGAAAAACAAGGAACTGGGAGAAAATCTGAGAAAAATCTGTCCTCCACATGACATTACCTAGTACTCAGCGGCACAAAAATGCCATAGTCACAATTTCTAAATCCTAACCATCTGGTCCATACTGGAGAATTTTTCTTAATTAGATAGTAATAACACAATTCCCCCAAATTGAATTAATTCATACTCTTTGTAAAACAAGGATAACCTCTAGAAGGAAGGAAAAGAGGATATTTGCTCATATGTATAACGGATACCTCCCTACTTCCAAATGCCCTAGCGCCTGACTACCAAACTGGTAAGAGAAACAATGGAACAATTTGCCTTCCCCTCCCCCACCCCCAGCTACCCAGTTCTCCTCAAAGAAATCCAAGGCTTCGGTCTCGGATCTATCCAAACAAAAACATCTATAAATTAACAGGTAAAGACATACATATTCTTCTATCTCCTTGATTTTTACACCTTTGAACACTCACCTCTATATTTTCTAACTAAAATAAAAGCTCCTGAAAAGAGGCTTAATTGTAATTCAAGAAACCCCCAAATCCACAAGGAACAGTAAAAGAAGTCTGATCTCTGATCAGCAAAGCGAGATGGGACTTCCCCCTGAAACCCACCCTCACCCTGAAGAATAATGAACCCCCAAGACGTGCAGGTCCTAGTCTCTGTGACCTGTAAATACGTGACTGCCCGTGGCAAAAGGGACTTCGCAGCTGTGATTGCATTAAGGATCTGGAGACCGGGAGATGTCCCGGGAGGTCCAGCGTAATCACAAGGGTCCCCGTCCGTGAAAAGAGCAGACAGGAGTCAGAGTCGCAGAAGGTGATGGGCGCACACAGCTGGAGGACCGCCGACAGGGGGCGTGAGCAGGGGGAGCGCGGCCCCTCTAGAAGCAAGAAAGGGTAGGACTGGATTCTCCCCTGGAGCCTGCAGAAGGGGCACAGCCCCGGCTGCAGCCCACTGAGCCCCATTTCCATCTTTGACCTCCCGAAGTATGAGATAATACATTTGTTTGGTTTTAAGCCACTAAGCTTGTGGTAACGTGTTAGAGCAGCAATGGGAAACTGAGCCATACGGATAATGCTCTGGAACGGTCTGGTGGTATCTTTCCAGGGGCATGAGTCATCTCTGCAATCCTGTGACAACCTCTCAGGCCACAGTAATGAGCTGTACGCTCAGCTGATGGCTCGAACCGTTCTTTCATCTGGGTGGGCTCCAATGCCCACAGCACAAGGCGAGGGCGTGTTCACGCCCTGCTCTCAAAGAGAAGAGAAGTAGGAGGGAGACACAGCAGAGCTGGGGCCAGGCTGGGCCACAGGAAGTCCCGCAGGGCTGCTACACTGAAAGGAAGCTGCCCTTCCTCTTGGTCCAGTGTTTTCCATCATGTCTCCATCGTGGAAGGGCAGGCGTGGGCGGGGTGGGGGGTGGGATGGGGGGGTGGGTGTCCCTTGCTTATTTCGTTTCATGTTTTCATTGACCAAGTTGAAAGGTGTATTTAGATCTTCACTATGCCCTGCAAATCACCTCTATTTCAAGGAAAATCCCTCTGGGCTGTGGCGATCTGCCACCATCAATGTGGCTCTCCCTGATTTCCTTACAGAGATTCTGGCCCCAAGGGTCTGGGCAGCCGGGGAGGGCCTGACTCCAGCCGCCTGCTGGGCGCAGGCAGGGCTGCAGCGGGAGAGGCTGCCGGGGCCTGGCTGTCAGACCCAGCGCACAGACGGGAAACCAGCCTTCTGAAGGAGCTGATGGAATCAGTCACGTGCCCAGCGATCTGCTTCGCAGCGTGAAGGCTCCCTGCGGGTCCGTCTGTGTCTCCCTCCTATTTCATTTAAGTGCAGTAAATACCCCTTCCGAAATGTGCTGGTCCTCCTTTGTCCATTTCTAGTCCGGTCATCATTCCACTGCACCCGCCCCGTCCACACACGGGAGAGAAGCGCCCGCGCGGGTTCCGGCGCCAGCGTTTCGCGGCGCAGGAGCGCAGCGCAGCAGGCCAGAAGAGGTGCGCAGGGGACCCCGATTTCAGCCACGCTCGCTGGGAACCCGAGGCAGGTGGCAGGGAAAGCTAACAGGAGTAAAGTGGCGACCATCATGAAGCCCGTCTGGCATGGGTTCCATTCCGGTCCGTCTTCTAAAACAAAAATGCTTTTAACATTCAGGAAATTTTAATTTAGGGGAAAAAAAAAAAAAACCCGCCATGGGTTGTATGTAGGTAGGGAAGTCAAAGGGCTTTAAAATAGTTTTATTTTTGTTAAATGCTGTACAAAATATCCAGTGACGGCTTTCCTAGAGATTGCTAACAGAGAGGAAAACAAAAGCTACAACTAATACTGTCTTTAATGGGGGGGGGGGAGTGGCATTTGGCATCCCAGCATTTGGTGTGACCCCGAAGCAAGCACTTGTGTCTGAGGTGCCCACAAAGAGTCACAAGGCGATGTGACCCCTGATTTCCCCCTTTCCCTTGTAATGAGAGGGCAACAGAGACACAGAAAAATGGCTCTCGTTGGAATCGCATCTGAATTTTTATAGCTCATCTGGGAGGGAACTGTACTGACAAAAATGTCAGCTTCTTGGATTCCTGCAAACCGATGACATGAATAAAAGCCACACAGTTTCAAGTGTGAAAATGCCTGTGCAGGAAGTGGGAACAAGGGCCACCAGAGGCTTAGAGATTAAAAAGAGAGAAAAACCCACAAACTTGTCTGGGACAAGAAATCTGACAACAGCACGCTGGCATTTTCTGAAAAGTGTCACTCACATTTCGGCCCCCAAAGAAAACATCCAGCCCCAGCTTTGGGGGGGAGGGTGAGCTTTTCTCCCCAAACGACTATCTCAATTCCCTCTCCCTCCGCTCAGGACAAATGTCATGTCGCAGTGCCAAGTCCCCACCGGGACGCGCGGCCTCCACATGAGTGAGGCTTCCCTTGGACGCCACGGTACCAATCTTCCCCCACCACGCGCTTCTGGAACAGTCCTGCCTGTCTGCCACCTACAGGCATCCCAGCTCGGGGCAGGTGGAGGGAAGAGGATGTCGCGGGGAAATCCTGGGTGAAGGAAAGCAGCACCCCACCCCACCGCGGCGCTTTTCTCCCCGACCCCACGACCCCACCGTTGCCTGAATCTCCCCAGGAAGTTAGATGGCTCAAATCTCCCGACGCCCCGGCGTTCGCCGTCAAAGTTGAAACTGAGAGCACTGAGCTCCCCTGGCACGGATGGTGTCCCTGCTCCCTCCTCCAGCGCGCGGGGCTCTGAGAGCCCAGGCTCCGCGCCTTCAGCCGCCCCTCGGCGCCCTGACTCCCGAGCGATGAGGACGCACAGGTTAGTGACACGACACGCAGCCAGCACAGAGCGGGGTGGCGGTCCCCGGAGCGACAGACGGGGTGGGTGTGCATGGAGGCGGACAGAGAAGTGGTGAGGAGGCGCGGAGAGCCGGGCAGCCCAGCCCGGGCTGCGCGTACCTGGAGCCCGCGCAGAAGAGACGACGGGCAGCAGCGCGGCCAGGAGCAGCAGCGCCGCCCAGGGCAGCAGGAGCCGCGCGCGCGGGGGCGCCCTGGCCTCGGGCGCCATCGGGACCCCGAGGTGCGCGGCGGGCTGGGCGGGCTGGGCGGGGGGGCTGGGCGCTGGGCCTGAGTCGGGAGTGCTGAGGCGCCGCCGTCGGGTCCCCGCCGTCCGTGTAGGTGTGTGCGCCCTGCGTTCTGCCCGCCGCGCCCCAGCCCCACGCCGATCTCTCCCTGCCCGCGTACCAGCCGCGGAGCTCCGCACTGAGGCAGCCCGCCACCGGCCGCGCCTTTTAGCCGCGCGCGGGCGCCCCCTGCCGGCAGCGGGGCGGTGGGGCGGTGGGGTGGCGGGGTGGCGGGGGTGGCTGGGACCGTGGCCCGGGCTCGGGGTGCCGATCGCCCCGGAACCCCGCTTGGTGTTTCTGAAAATTCGGTGGTTAACGTGCGGGACGAAGTGGCTGGGAAAGTTCCTCCCATTGTCTAACCTCTCTGGTTTTCTGGCTCGGAAAGTGGCCCCAGGCGTCCAGTGGCTGCCAAGCCCACGAGTGCCCCATGTCCCCTTAAATAAATATCTCTGGTTTCAACGTCAGGGGCAGGGGCCGGGCCCCCTCACGTCCATCCGCACTTCGCGGTCTTTTCTTCGGCTCACCACGGCCGGCCCAGGAGAGGGGTTTACTGTGCTTAGACGCTGCAGCTCCTGTCTCATCGGTGGAGCGCACCAGCCAGGTTGAAAGGCAGCCATCCCTAAGTAGGCGAGGAGTCCCGGCCAAGCACTTGATCGGCCTTGCTTCCTCCAATTCCTACAATGCTAACACTGCCTAGAGTTTCCCTATTCCGGAATCCCACAGGTCAGCGGTCAGCTCCCGCGCATCCACCTGGACTGGAGCGCCCCTGGAGGCGACCCGGACGCCTGCGCCAGGAGGGCCCGGGGACTGGTCGCCCAGTGCTCTTATCCGCCCCCCCCCCCACCACCCTTGTCCTCGCAAATTACCCCGGCTGAAGCTGACAACCTAAAGAACTTGAGCAGATTTGTATCATTTTGTAGAGAGGAAAAGATCGTTAAATAAATTGTAGGCTGATGAAACAGAGAAATACAGCATCTCTTTTCTGAAACAAAACAACAGCATATCCATGCCAGTAAGCCCTGGCTGGTGCTGGTGCCTCTTGCCCAAAAGCATCCACAAAAGGTATGGCCCTGCAGCCTTCCCTTCTGGGAAACTCTCTCCTGGGCCCCAGTGAGGGTTCTTCTTCAATCATCTGGTAAGCTCAGTGAGCAGCCCTTGGAGTTTGCAAGCGTGTTAGTGTTTAAATACACACCTTCTTACATCACTCCCTTCTGTGTGCACCCACATGCCATTTATGGAATATGGCTTTTGGCTGCCCAGCATCCTCCCCACCCTGCCCTTCTTTACACAATAGTAGTCCTGCCCCCCACTCCCACCAAGTGGCTCTAGCATGCCCCCCAAACACCCTTCCCCCCAGCAACTCATCCAAGGATCCCCAGTGGCCAGAGCCTAGTGGGTCAGAGTCAGGACCTTTGTAACTGCAGTTGGTAGAAAGCCTCTTCTTTCTCCCAGTCATGGGTGTGGATGGATGGTGGCTGTGGTAGGCCAAAAATATGAACCCCAAAGGATGTATGTCGTGATCCCTGGAACCCTGAATGTTACCATGTATGGGGGGTAGTCCTTGCAGAGGTGATTAAGTTAAGAATCTTGAGATGGAGAGATTACCCTGCATCTTCTGGTGGGTCTAAATGCCATCACCTACATCCGTCTAAGGAGGAAGAGGAGGAGATGTGACATACTCGGAGACAGGGATGGGAGTGACTGACACAGCCACCAGCCAAGGCGGCCGGCAGCCAGGAGAAGCTGGAGAAGACGAGGGACAGAGAGGTTCTTCCCCGGAGCCTGTGGAGGGAGCACAGTCCTGCCAGCATGTCAATTTCAGCCCAGTGGAACTAATTTTGAGGTTTTGGCCTCCAGAACTGTGAGAGAATAAATTCCTATGGTTTTACACCCGCAAGCTGGCCATCGTGACAGCAGCCACAGGAAACTGATACAGCAGCCAAGAGGGGCCCGGTCTCTGGCTGAAGCGTTGAGGGGTACCACCCGGAGAGAATGAATCCAGCACCTGGAAGATGCTGAACAGGGAGCAAGGCTGTAGGTCCAGCTCCAGCCACGTGCTTCCTGCAGATCGGTTCTCAGACAAAAGTTCCATTTGGCTCCGGTGGGGAGCAACTTCTATCCCATGTAACCAGTGAGTACCGACCAGTACACTCTCCCATCCTGAAGAAGATGAGGATCAAGATCTACCTTTACTTCCAGTCTGCCTCCCAAAGAGGCCATCACTGCACCAAGCACGGGTGACTTCCAGGAAGCGCTTCTAGGTTCATTGCTACTCACTTGCTCATTCAGCAGATACTTATGTGTATCAGGTATGTCCTCGACACTGCTCTAGACACAGGGGAGCTGACTAAAAGCAGCAGTGGTTAAAACTTGGCAGGAGGTAAGTTAAGGCAGCTGAGGGAAGGGGTGGTTAGGGCCTTCCAGGCCACGGGAAGGATTCAGGCTTTTCCTTGGAGAGGGTGTGGGAGGTGTGGGAGGATTTGGATCAGAGAAGAGATGGCACAGCATTTGCATGCTGAGCTGGGGGTGGGGGGGGAGGCGGAGACCGGTGAGCAGGCTCTTACCATCCAGCTGAGTGAAGAGGGCGCCTGGACCCGAAGGATCTCGGGTCCATGGCGGGAGTGAGGGCTAGTGAGGCCCTGAGCAGAGCCTGAGGTACCAGTGGAGGGTTTTCGGACTAACTGGGTGCAGGGGGGAAGAGAGAGAATTGGCAACATACAAAGTCACACTGTTCCTACCCTGGTCATTCACTCTCCATCAGGAATTTTGATTTCAGGAGTTCACTCCTCGAAGTTTTTAATAAAATTAACACAGGACACGATCTGCAGAAGCTCACAGTGCGGGCTCCTCCAGGGGAGTTTGGTTTCTTCCTCGTGAAGCGCGTGTTACAGATTAGAGCGACGTCCTCCCATGGGCATTTCAGAGCGACACACGATGCAAAATTACCTCCAACTCTAGAGCTTTGATGTCTAGACCAGAGCAATCAATGACATTAGATGTGAATTGACGTCAGTAACATTTACAAGCCCAGATTCTGATCTGATTAAAAATTTGACTGTAATCAAATTCAATTTAAAAAGTCCTAAAAGAAAGCTCAAAAGAATCTGACCTAAAAGTCACAGTCATCTGTCGCGAACACAACCATCTCACAAATATAAGGCCTCTGAAGTTTTCTTCCTTCTAGTCAATTTTAGTCCACTCTCTTGTCATCATTGTCCTCATAGACATTACTATTTCCACATAGTTTTTTAAATTTTTAAAATATATTTTATTGATTATGCTATTACAGTTGTCCCATCCCCCCCCTTTATTCCCCTCCGCCCTGCCCACCCCCTCCCACCCCCATTTCCCCTCTTTAGTTCATGTCCACGGGTCATACATATAAGTTCTTTGGCTCCTACATTTCCCACACTATTCTTACCCTCCCCCTGTCTATTTTCTACCTATTATTTATGCTACTTATTCCCTGTACCTTTTCCCCCTCTCTCCCCCTCCCACTTCCCTGCTGATAACCCTCCATGTGATCTCCATTTCTGTGATTCTGTTCCTGTTCTAGGTCTTTGCTTAGTTTGTTTTTGGTTTTGTTTTAGGTTCAGTTGTTAATAAGTGTGAGTTTGTTGTCATTTTGCTATTCATATTTTTTATCTTCTTTTTCTAGATCCCTTTAACATTTCATATTGTAAAGGTCTGGTGATGATGAACTCCTTTAACTTGACCCTATCTGGGAAGCACTTTTTCTGCCCTTCCATTCTAAATGATAATTTTGCTGGATAGAGCAATCTCGGATGTAGGTCCTTGCCTTTCATGACTTCAAATACTTCTTTCCAGCCCCTTCTTGCCTGCAAGGTTTCTTTTGAGAAATAAGCTGACAGTCTTATGGTCACTCCTTTGTAGGTAACTGTCTGCTTTTCTCTTACTGCTTTTAAGATTCCTTATCTTTAATCTTACTAATGTAATTATGATGTGCCTTGGTGTGTTCCTCCTTGAGTCCAGCTTCTTTGGGACTCTCTGAGCTTCCTGGACTTCTTGGAAGTCTATTTCCTTTGCCAGATTGGGGAAGCTCTCCTTCATTATTTGTTCAAATAATTTTTCGATTTCTTGTCTTTCTGTTCTCCTCCTGGTACCCCTATGATTCAGATGTTGGAATGTTTAAAGTTGTCCCAGAGGTTCCTAAGCCTCTTCTCATTTTTTGGAATTCTTGTTTCTTCATTCTGTTCTGGTTGAATGTTTCTTTCTTCTTCTGCTCCAAACCATTGATCTAAGTCCCAGTTTCCTTCCTGTCACTGTTGGTTTCTTATACATTTTCTTTATTTCACTTATTGTAGCCTTCATTTTTTCATCTAATTTGCGACCATATTCAACCAAGTCTGTGAGCATCCTGATCACCAGTGCTTTGAACTGTGCATCTGATAGGTTGGCCATCTCTTCATCACTTAGTTGTATTCTTTCTAGAGCTTTGACTTGTTCTTTCATTTGGGCCCTTTTTTTTCCCCTTCTGTGCCTGTTACTATTGAGGCTATTGAGGGGTGGAGCCTTAGGTGTTCACCACGGTGGGTCAGCCCAAGTCGCTGCGTTGTGATGCTGTATGTGGGGGAGGGGTCGGAGAGGGAACAGTGTGGTCTGCTCCACTCTTGGCTGGCTTTCAGTCACCTTCCCTGCTACCCACAAGCAAATTGGGCCCTTCTGGTGCTGATATCCAGGTGGGCGGTTTGTATACATTCTAGGTCTCTCCAACCAACTCTCCTGTGAGGCTGGGAGTCTCTCCTGCTGCTGCCTCAACCCCCACAGGTGTTTTCAGTCAGAGGTTTGAGGCTTTATTTCCCTGCACTGGGACCCTGGGTTGTGCGGTACATCTGACTCCCCATTTGTTCCTCCCGGTTTATCCACATTTGAATGTGGGATAACCCTGTCCTCCAGCCACCGCCTTGCCACGAGTCCTCTCTGCCTGGCTGCCTGTCTCTGCCCCTCCTACCCATCTGGGTGAATGATTCTTCTTTAACTCCTTGGTTGTCGGACTTCCACACGGTTCAATTTTCTGGCAGTTCCGGTTGTTTTTTTGTTTTTAAATTTGTTGTCCTTCTTTTGGTTGTGTGAGGAGGCAAAGTGTGTCTACCTACGCCTCCTTCTTGGCTGGAGTCTCCACATAGTTTCTTAAGCTCCTGGTTGTTGCTTCTATTTTGTTTATCGAACCAAACCGAGCGGGGTCATCAGCTCTTTCCCCACGGTCCTTCAGTGGCCCACCTGCAGGTTGTTTCTGTGATCACCTGCAGCCTTTCCTGCCAGCCTGGGCTCACACACAGTGTCTCTGTTCCCCGTTATTTTTAAACAGCACACACTCGGAGAGTGTGGCACTCTGTCCACGTTGGCAGGCCACTTCTGGGTGGCAGGGTCAGTGTGAGCGCCACTCTCCCGTTCCGTGTGGACAGATGAGAACCAAGCGCAAGTGACCGTCCAGGAGAAACTATACCAGTTTTGAAAGTGCACGTCTCATGCCATCACCTGACGCCAAATCTTGTTCCGCCTTCAGACAGCTCTCGCGGCTCTCGAACTCCTTTCTAAGCACCGCATCTGAATATATCTGTGTGCCATGGTGGCAGCGGGGCATGATACGGGACTCACACACAACGGTGAGGTGCACACGACTTTCGGAAGACTGCTAGAAGTGGAACGAAAGGGGAGGAGTAGCCCCTGTGCTTGGAGGGCCTGGGAGGTCCCTGACTCAGACCCAACGGATCTGGAGGGAAACAGTCTCCAGGATTCCATAAATGGAGAGGAAAGGAAAAAGAAAATAGAGAAGGCATGTAGACTTCACCTTGACATGCAATAAAAAAAGAGATTGCTTCTTGCCAGCAATAAAATAAAATAATGTTTACCAAACTTTTCTTGAGCTGTACCTGTCTTGTCCCGGTTCCCACAACACGCTTAGAGGCACTAATCTGATTTTACAGAGAAAAAAAGCAGGGCTTCAAGACATGGTGTGGCTTGTCCACCCCACAGCAGGGGCTGCTGAGGGTGTGCGGCCACGGCAGACCACCTGACTCCAAGTGTGCATTCA